>BLKR01005431.1:0-81161 GCA_011170035.1 Teleogryllus occipitalis
CTAATATTTACTAGATGCAAAAAATATTCTCTACAGAATTTCTGTGTAGCCTTTTCGATTTCTTCGCTCGGAAATTGTAATGTCAGCCGTTGTATGTAATCTAAATTTTCTGTGACAACTATCAGCACCATTGTAGATTCGGCTGATTTCGCGATATCTAAAGATAGAAATTTCCTCGTGAAGAGCAGTTCAAACCTAAAATTTGCAAGCTGAGCCTACTTCAAGGAAGAAACCTCGGCTATACCAGTCCGCATCCAACAGCTTGAGTTGTTCATTAAACTGGTTTTGATCAAATTCTTTACATTATTTTTCTTCTCTTTTAGAACATTTTAAAAACACATTAAGATCATTTTATTGATTATTTTTGGCGATGTGTTAGGTCATCAACATCTGGCCCCTAGCTACCTCCTTCGCCGACCCCGCTCCACCGCCCTCCCCCGTCAGTGTCACTGAGCTCCCGCGCCCAGACCATCTGTCTTCCGTTCGTTCGACTGCCCCTGCGAGTGTGAACAACACTAGCACACAAAATAATCGTAGAATTTGTGCCAAAATGCACTTATAAAGATGACATAGGTCTGATTTCCACTGTTAACCCTGAATTTTCGAAAACTGCGCAAGTTTGACACTTTTCGAACCTCGTCTTACAACTTGAAGATAGAGATGTTTTCTTCAAATGAAATTTGTTATTCGGAATTAGTTTTTTAATTAATGTCAGGTATATTTTTAAAAACATTAGTAGTTTTCGCGCATTTTTAATGAAATATGGGTAATATTAAAAACAAGATTTTTTTCAAAACGGCACCAATTTTTTCTTTAAACTTTTTTTATGGATAGTACTAAATGCGGTGAATACTATAACATAAATACCCCACCACTGGCGTTGTCCATTGTCGTTGCCGTTGCCTGAACGGGACACCTCTCAGCACAAAAAAATTTAACGCCGCGCCAAACCGTGAGTTGCCCAGAGAAGGACGGTGTTGGTTAGATGAGGGGCAACGGATTTATTATTGTGTACAGTCTTATACTGGATCAAATGAAATGAAAAAACGTTAATGACAAAAATTGAAATAAAGCGATGGAAATAAAATTATTAATTACATAACAATACAGTTTGCATTTCATACAGTAATATAATAAAATTAGATGACATTAGAATTAAAAGTTCGTAGTTCTGGCGATGCTCCTCAAATTGCCGCATGGCATTGATGAATAATAGTGGCTTCTCCGATGAGATGATGCAGTGAGCGAGGTCCTCAGCGGTGCTCAGGAGGGTCGAAGTTGGAATACAGGCCGCCCACACACATCACAGATTGCGGGGCGCGTATGTGGTCTCGTATCTGAAGCGAGGAACATGACCATTTGCTCTCGTTCCGCCCCAGGCAGCAGCAGAATGCCCGCGGCGGACGAGGTCCCCTTGCGCAATAGGGGAATCCGCATCGCATGCACCGCGAAGCCGTTCACGCCCAAGGCAGATTTACCACGATTACCGACGGAAATATGTTCTGTGCCTGCTTGTCGAAAGCAAGGCAGCGCAATTGATTTACCGACAACATGGAGACGTCTTTTTTATGCCATACTTGTCAAAGATAAACAGCTTGTCGACAACAAAGCAATTGTGCCGAGGGCAGCGTTGTCACGTGCGCGAGAAGCGAATTCAATGACGAGAAGAATTTTCTAGTTCTAGAGAATTCTAGAACTAGAATAGGGAGTTCTAGTACTTGAGAATTTTCTAGTTCGCGGGAGTAGCTTAGATTAGGTCGTGAAGAGTGCTTTGCTGTCGAGACTGTGGGTTTGGATGTGTGCATTTGGAGTTTAGATTACTCGCCGCGCCAGCAACACGATGGGGGAGGGGGGATTGGCGCGTAAATGAAAGAGCTGAAATGTAGGGAGTGGCCATCCTGTGAAGGCGGTAGTGACATGACACCGAAGTCGCTTGCATGGACAGGGTACATACGCAGGGCGCGGACGAGGCATGGCGCAGGTTCAATTTTCGTCGAACAAACTGAATTTTAAAAAAATCCAAAAGTAAAAAAATTGTTTTTCCTTCAACCACAACATTGAAGACAATTTTTTTTGCAGAAAGAATCTGTTCTTTAAAACTAGATCTGTAAATTAAGTCATGAACAAGTTCTTCAGAATAAGAATATTTTCCGCTGAATTTTACATAAAACGGAGGCATTTTTAAAAATAAGGTTTTCTCAAAAGCGGCTCCAATGTCTTTGAATCTTTTCGTTACAGATATGTCCGATAGTGCTAGATGCACTGAAAAACATGACATAAACGCCATTTTGTTATCTTCTGATTTTTCGAAAACTGCACAAATTCCAGTATTGAAATATATCTCTCATGCCATTAATATTTCATTACGGGCCTTTCCTACATGGCTGCACTCGTGAACACAAGTGCTGCAAATGCGTTTTGATGAAGTTTATTAAAACTAAAAACTTTTCTGTGAAAATGAACTCAAAATTTTGCATTTTCAGAAACACTCAGTCGATATTTTAAAAGAATAGCTCAAAATGTTGTGACCGCTCTACCTTTTCACTATTCTCTAAAACGCCTACAGCGGGTCACTCAAGTAACCTTGTAGTATTACTTGATCTGTGACTTGTTATGACAATGTCACACCAAAAATTAGGAATAGTTTCATATGTCCTAACTGTCTATAGGAGTGGGTTCGTCTTTTATCCTACTTTTGTAATAAAATAAACCTAGGCAAGTTAATCTTTTAACTATGAACAACGTTCTGAATATATTCTGTTTAAATATTGGAATACAATTTTAATCTAGCATTTACACATTGCATTGAAAAATTTTATCACTTGCACTACCTTTAGCAATTACGTGATTACCTAACAATTGCAGTTATGTTTTAACACTTGCATAAACACTTTACATAAAATCATAATACCCTTCACTTCACAAAAAAACAACACAATAAAATAACTGTACACGAGACTATAATACATGCAAACACGAAACGCTGAAAAAAGAATCACATACCGAGATACCCTTTGCATACACTTTCAAAGCAATTGTCACATGAATAGTGAATGAAATATATAGAAGACGTAGTTTCACTTTCACATAAATTATTACTTCATACAATTTAGCCAGCAAAAAGAATATTGTTATGCAATGAACGTACAAATAATAATAACTCTTTTACTAATTATTAGTTTTGAACAATTTGAAAACTATTAAACAATACATTGAAAACACACTAAAAGAACAAATATTATCAATAATAGAAAAAACGAAATAAATAGGTTTTTACAATTTTTTTTACAGGAATTAGTTATCTGGCTTCCTTTTACGACTGCAATATTATATAAGATAATATTTAAATGATTTTAATGAATTTAACTCAACTATCTACGTCTGTAAGTGAGATGAATTTTATCTCTGTAGCATAATTCTCGTTTCTTTAAACAGTTCTTTGTATTAGAATTTCTAGTGAATTTTCTGACTCACAAAACGTCTCGAAGAAATATTTCCACAGCTTGGAGCGGCGACGGCGACCCAGATCCTTTCAAGGTCGTGGCAACCCCATGCTACGGTGATCACGTGCCCTGGTGAATCGCTACCACAGTCCTTCGAATTTTATATAATCTGACTGCAATATCTCCGCGTAATGAATTCCTTACGTGGTAAGCCAAGTTGAAAGACGAAAACAAAAAAAAGCTGGAAATAGAAAGAAACATTTTCTATAGCACATGCTTTCTATTTCAGTACACATTCTTGAACGTTGAAATATATTATTTCCTCGTTGATAGAAAAATAGTATATTTCTACGTAATGCGTTCACGTGAATTTATCCAATTATTTATGATTTAAAGTTCCAAATTCTCTCATACATGGTATAGTTATTTTAACATGAGACGAATTACCTTTCACAAGCTTATAATCGTCGAAATACGGCAAATCCTGCTCTCCGTCGAGCACGAACAATTGCGTTCTGTCCAGATCGGCGAGCGGCAGCGAAAGAGAGAGCTTCCCATAGCGATGCCTTGCGCTAGGACCGATATTTTCACGGGTGATTTTGATTGGTCCTCGATCTCTTGTACGCGAGTGCGTTCAGAAACTTTTAGTAAATTCTCGCAAAGGATTCCCTTTACTGCTGGCGCGATCTCTTGCCATTCGTTAACACTATAATTGAAACTTGTCGTGTCTTGCCGTTCTCGGGTGCTTCTTAAAAATAGATGTAACCGACATATGAGCGGTTACAATGTTTACAATGCAAAGTGCACAGAGCATTGAAACATTAATAGGGCCATGTGCTACTTGTACAATATTTTAAAAGTTATATTTCAATTCTACTATTAGGCGACCGAAAAATTGTGAAAATGTGAAGAAGAAAAAAAAAAAAATTAGAAGCCGATGGGAAAAGGGCGAAGCAATACAGAAAAGCTAGCCTAGTTTACCAAGATTAGAAAACTCAGTCGATTCCGGTTATAGTGAACTTGGATATTGTGAACCCTCGGTTATAGCGAACTTAAGTCACAGGTCCCGTTTCACTTACATTACAAATAATACAAGAAAATTCGGTTATATTTAACCTGAACCTCAGCCATGGTAAACGTTGGAAATACGTCCTCCAAATTAATTCCCCCCTGGAAAATAACATATATCGGCTCAGTGCCACATATTACAGCATTAAGCAGCATGAAAAAAATATCGTCGGCCAAAGGTCATAATCGAAGACGTCTCCCCTGAGGTAAAGGTAGCGGATTAGGAATGGGCACCTCACTGATGACCTTATGCTGACCAGTTTCATTGCGGAAACACAGGCCGAGTCCTGTGTGAGCTTCAACTGGCGGCGGCGACGCGCAATTGCTTGCTTCAGTTTCAGTCTTGGTGTCACTTGATATTCCACAGGATATAGCGCGTCGAGTTCTACGTAGGCGACAGGAACCACGCAACTGCCAAAGCCTGGCAATACCCGCCGTTCCGCGCAGAAAAACGATAGGTTTTATTAGTCGCTTGCACCATTCCGCCACCGAAAGCATCTCCTAGTGTTATTAGGCGAGTAAAAGGGCCTTCGGAGAGTGGCACTGGGTTCCAAGAGTGCAAGAGGCATTCAAGGATGCCAAGACTGCTTTACGATACTTAGACACAGACGGCAATGCAGAATGAAATACAGAGATAGCACGAACTCTGGAGAAGGATCTAGAGAAATTACTACTGAAAAATTACGAAGCAAACAATTGAAAATAATTGATTTTTAAGAACAAATAAAGATATTGAAATTTTTAGTTCGTGCTGTTAATTTAATTTGCTGTATCTATATATTAATAAAATCAATCGTTATGAAGAAATTCTAGTTAATTTTGACTTCCTCGAATGCACTGAACCTCCGATATAGTACACCAAAAATGTTGGTCCCCAGAAGTTCACTACAACCGGAGCCGACTGCATTGCTAGAAAATCTGTGCCATTCGATAGCATTACTAGTTTGATACATATTTTTTTTAAACACGCCGTGCGCGAAACGCAGTTTCCAGAGCTTGTTTTCCGTGTGCGAAACAGCTATTTTTTTAGTGTGCGAAGCATGGCGAAGTGTGTGCGAAACATCTGTAACGATTCGCAATTGTCTTTCGCAATTGTCTTTCTTCTTAACATCTTTGTTTATTATTTACAGTGTTACGACACTGACTGGAATCCATTTAAATTTGTTCAAGTAAGATATTTCTAGTTATTTGATATTTAATTTATATTCCTTTACTTGACGCATTGCGTTTCGCTCACGGCGTGTTAAAAAAGTGGTATACACAACACGGTGGCGAGGTGATTCCCGCAATCATGTCTTTGACGTCCTCGCTACGCTCGGACGACAAATTCAACTCGTGCGTGAATCACCTGTTTCGCGCCCTTGTTACATAAACTACTATTTTGATACAGGTTATTATTCCTAACATTTGCACTAGCTAATTCTTCGCGATTGAGGAGGTGTTAGCGGAAGAGGTGTTACGAAAGTTACAATAGATGTCTAAAAGAGTCTTCGAATGGTAGAAATATTTACGAACGAAACAAAGTATTTATGGAAAGAAACGTCTACACGATTAACGCAACACTGTTCTGCAACAATAATTTTGCTACAACAAATTATCTGGACGAGCTAATAAGCAACGCACCCATACCTCGGAAATATCTCAGCAAGCGTGAAAGAGGCTTTTACTTGTGAAAAAAGCTGCTAAACGGACGAAAAGTTGTTTCCCCGCAGTTGGCCACGCTTTTTAGACAATTTCACGAAAATGTATGCATGATGAAGCTCCAGGGAAGAATCCATGAGGATATCCTAATTTACGAATTTTATGTGTTATAAATTGGCATGAAATTTTTAGAAAGTGTGCATTCTCAACGGTTTCATGGAAATACGATGTTAAAGATAGGTTATCACAGAGAATATTAATGAAACAAATGAGATACAATTTTCTGATTTTAAGGGCGATAAGAATTAGCATTCTTAAATAGCATCGCTAAGTGGGCTATTCACTGAAAAGGAAGAAAAAGGTAGACACTTGATCACGTGTTTGTAATTTTTTTTTCTATGGAGACAATTGAATTAATTTATTTTTTTATATAAACATACGTAATATATACTTAATTGTACATAGTTCATATTCCGACACACAACTGCTTCACAATACAAAATAAAAAAAATCACATAAATTTGACCCACTCCATTTACTGGGAAAAAACAAGCAATCAGAAAATTAAAGATGCTTTAAGTAAAAACAGATGGTACTATGTTATATCTCAAAGCTAGTTAAATACTGTATCACACTAAATAACTTTATTATAATTGAGAAATGAAGACAGAGAATGCGGAAACATATGGATTATTCTAAAATAAAATTGTTATTACTGAATTTGTCAAACATTTCACCACCAACACCAACCCATCATTGGCAGGAAGGGACAGAACAGGACATAAACGATTTAAAAAAAAATGATTCTTACTAATACACATTACTATGTATTTGAGTAGGACAATTTCTTTGCACAATTATTTCTGACCATACGAAATTTATTCAATTGATTTGCAAAAGTATTTCACGAAGATGGGGTTGAGTATTCTCTAAGAGATCGTGCGCATGAACGAGAGAGAGAGAGAGAGAGAGAGAGAGAGAGAGAGAGAGAGAGAGAGAGAGAGAGAGAGAAAGAGGAAGAAGAGAAAAAAGGAACAAGAGAGAAAAGAAAGAGTTAGGAAGAAGATAGAAAAGGTAAAAGAGAGAGAAGAAAGAGACGGAGAAAAGAAGTCAGGGAAGAGAAAGAAACAGAAAGAGCAACAATGACGGAAGTGAATGCATGAAGCAAATTTAAACAACGGGAAAGCATTTAGAAAACTTCGAAAAGAGCACGCCGTCACCCTAATGCATTTCGCCAACTAGCGCGGCGGAGAGCAGAGCACGGGACAGTCCAGGAGCTCAGAGAAAGCTTAATGAGTCGGGCCAAATCGCTTCCCATTAATCAAGGGTTGCAGGTATCTGATGGAAGGGAACGTGCACACGGGGCCCCGAACGAGAACAGCACTACCGCCCGGCAGCGGCGATGACAGGCGGCGGCAATAATTAAAACTTTACGGCCGCACTGCAATCTGCTCCGGTCACGACGCCCAGTGGGTACAAACATGGCCGAAAACGCGAGTTGAACATTGAAAATACCCAATGAGGAGGTAAAAATGACGAAAATGTTTGCGCTCGAGTATTTAAAAATAACAAACTTTGTCAATAAGTATTATTTTCATGAGAGGCAAATTTCCAATGGAGGATCTTATAGGAATGTGGTTAGTCATTACGTATTACGTAAGTTAAAACCACTAACAAACCGTCAACCAGTCAATCTAGTTCGGATCAAAAATAATTATTTTTTTTGTTATTTCTGTATTTAAAGACCCAACTCTGTAGAATTTAGAGAAAACAAGACCACGTTTTCCTGAATCTAATTGCTGATATGGTGCATGTCTTTCAAAAAATCTTCTTAATGCCTTCAGCTTGTTTTGGATTGCTATTATCTTTGAGCAGCAAGAAAGCATTCTGAGCGGCAGACCTACAAGAGGGCCACAAATCGTTTTCAAGAACTGTACCTTCCTTAATACATCAACTCAGTCAGGTTATCCTTATAAGTTATTATTTTTTTATTGTTAACATTTATCCTAATGTCACATGCAGGAGATTTGAATCATTCAATTGGATCATGAAACACAGAACGAAAATTTTCTAATATACTACTGTGAAATGTGGATTTTTCGAAGATATTAATAAAAAAATTGGCATAGCAAATTTTGTATCATTTTAATACCTGTAAAGAAAACTCATTGAAAACAGTAATATATAACCTTGTAATGAACAAAATATTCTAATTCAGTCTAACATCCTCGAGGGAGCAGAATGTATTTATTATCAACTCCACATTGATCGATGTGACAATTCATTTTGTCATGTGACAATTGATTTTCATTTTTACGGGCTACACGCAACTACAATTACTACAGAAAATGGAAGTATTGACACACACCACTTAGGGGGAATTCTCACGTGTGTAAATAAGTTTACAAGAAATAATAAATGGCGGATCACATGCATATTATAAGGTTTTTAATTAATCTTAAAAATGCTGAAAAAAAATTGACTGAACATAACAAAGAAACATTTGGAAATGCATGGTAACGAAACGTTTCCTCCTCTCAGTGTTTATTAGTGGTTTATTTAGTGGTTATTATTCATTTTTTTAGTTTTCACTCTAGCTATTACTCATTCAAACAACTCATCTGTTTAGAAAAAAAGGACATGACATTTAAAAATCTAAAATTTAGGAATAAACTGTATTGAGAATGAAGTTTCTGGTATTAATATTGGAAGTATAGGCTATGTTAGAAAATATTTTTGAACTTTTTAATTATCAACATTTCTTAGGTTTTAATGAAAATGGAAACTATGCCTTTCCTTTTATTCCAGCAAAATATTTACGAAGAAAAATTGCATCCATTTTAAAAATCTCACATGCATTTCATATATATAATCAGACATCTCGATTTTAGGGTACAATATTCCATGTATCTCCTCGCCCTTAGCTCCAATCTTAACCATCTATGTAACGTAATTAAAAAACATTACTGCTGACGTATGAGCCAAGTTAGACCTCAAAGTAACCTTAAATACGGATTTTGCCACCGAATATGTGAGATCGCATTGATGAGGTGATTCCAATGTAAAGTAAAAATTAATCAAATCAGCGTATAAGAGCTTTGGCACACTGCGTCGCTCGGTCTTACATCCGCCAGGGAGCGCATCTCAAACGCAGTAGCCGGTTGGGCAGCCTGGTGGGTGCAGATCCAGGGAACGATCTAAAGAAACGACGGCACTGAGCGAAGGAAAGAAAAAAATCAAATGGAGAAGAAAATTAAACGAGCAAAAAAGGCGAGAATTAAACGGCAAAAAGAGAAAACAAACTAACAAAGCAAAATGCCATTTTTACACATTATTTAATAAGGGGTCTACTTATTATTATTTGAAAGTATCTAGTGGCTGGCCCAATTGCTTTTAAGCTATTATAAAAGTGGTGTTTTTATTATCGTCTTATGTTGACGAATCAATTCTAGAACCTGTCGACTACATATTTCGTGAACGGAGTTATGAAATCGTTCTAAATCATGGGCAATGGGGATCAGATCATTGCCCAATCGTAAGGATGAGAATGGTGTCAGAATTTGGATGGAAGGGAGGAAGGACGGAAGGGTTGGGCGTGGTCCATTGCTTACGGTATTGTTCTATCATCCGCCTAGAATTGATTGGAAGAAACAACAAAAACTACCGTGAGGCCAGCCAGCTTCTAGAATGGTCATGAAGAAATCTAATATTGGACACAAAGTATTTTAAGGTCAAGCGGGGTTTGAGAAAGGGGGCCATGAATCAAACGCCTCTTGGAACCGTTCACAAAATAGCGTGACGCTGAATACTCTTGCTAATGTCACATCAGATGTGAGAAGTTCCCGCTCATTCTGTTGTCCGCTATACTGCGAAGTGAAAGTTGAGAGCTATTGCGACAGTTTTAAGAGTCCTCGGGTTTTTAATACCCTATTCGTCAACGTCAAGAATTCTTCTGACGGTCATTGTTGCAGAAAAAGCTCTACTTTGAAGACAATGTTGCCGCTTCAAAGTTCTTGAATCACAAAAGGAAAAGTGAAGTCACATGCAAAAGGATAATGATATGAAGCCTCGTTGAAGTTAATGTATTCTTGCCGTCAATAACGGCGAGTATAAATAAACCTAATGGTTGAGTGACCGGAGATTGGAAGATAGCTTGTGGATTCGGTGGTATAACGGTCAGCGTACCGGACTGTTGTACTCGAGTTTGCCGTGGATTTTTAAGGGCGAAAAAATCCTTCGTACGCCTTCCTTCGGAGGGGAAGTAAAGCCGGCTGTCCCATATAGTAGATTTACTGCATGTCAAAGATCCTCAAGCCTAAAAGAATCCTCTGAGCAAAATTGAGATCCGCCTGTTTCGTCGCCCAAGATAATACCTCCTTTCTCCGCTAGGTGGTGAAAGGAGCGTAGCGAAATTTGCGTGGTTAGACGGAAGAGCGGGCCTGATGGCCCGAGTCTCACCACGTAAAATAAGGCATTAACTAACTAACTAGCTTGCTCGATCTTGGAAGATGTCACAAATTTGCTTGAGATTGAACATTGGTGAGTTCGTGATCAATGGATGTGCCCTGATCAATAGATGCCGTAGTTTCTCTGATTATAACCAGGCTTGTACACAATCTCTGGGATGTTGCATTTACGCACCCTTCCCTACCTTCTCCCTGAATCTGCCAAACATAAGACATACAGGCACTCCTGGGATCTGAGGATGAGAGGACACGAGGTACTTCGTGACATAACACATATGAAAGGTAAGAGACAAACATTCATGCCCAAGGCCCAATGAATGCATCGGTATATCTAACAGTCAACCTGGCCGGCTACTCAATATTCGCAATTACGTACCAACGCTGGTAGCGGAGAGCATTAAGGCTGCTTCTTATGTCTCGAGTGTACCAGTGATTGGGAGACCGTGGGTTCGATCCTCGCCATGCCCATGTGCCGGAAATTCAGAATCGAATTCGTAAACCGACTTCTCTAATGAGCGAGAAGCACTCTAGAATACGGGCCATGAACCGAGCGCGATCCTTCCTGTTCCTATTTCCATCCTTAGGATCGAGCGATGCGGCGACCACCACCTCAAACGCTCATCCACACTCATCTAGAGTAGCGCAGATAACAGGCATTGGGGGTTCGGAAAACTGCGTACACCTCGACATCCGAGGAAACAAAATATGTACGATGTATAGTAAACGTAATAGTAATACGAAGAGTATGTATGCACATACAGTATATATTCATGTATGTACTATGTATGTATATCTCTTCCTTACTATTTCCAAGGGCAACCAGTTTATTTTTATTTATATAGTTTTCGTCAATACACAGAACTAACAAGTAGCCCAGCAGACAAGTAAAACCAGTATGTGACGTGCGGGGAAGTAACTTATTCTACGCACGTTTCTCCTTTTTCCTTTTTTCCCTTTTTCCCAGAAATGCTACTCTCTTACACCATCTACACATGGTTGAATGATGAAAAAAGTACCAACATTAGCAACATTTGAAAATTTGAAATTTTCGCTGCCGAATAAGAAAAAAGTTATTTGAACCGTAAACAACTCCAGATCGTATTTTATAGCATTAATCGAAATGATTGAAGGCGTTGTCATTGTCAACAATATTATTTATTTCAATAAGTGCAGCTTCCTGCAGTCGTTTTTGTGACTTCCAGACAGTAGAAAACTGATGATGATGGCTAAGCCATCGAAAGCTCCTCTTATTGAATTAAATAATATTGTTGACAATGACAACGCCTTCAATCATTTCCATTATGTAAATGTCAACTACAACTCACCACTAAACCAATATACAATTTTATAGCATTGCTAACTAAATAGAACCCTACATCTCTCGGGTCTACTCCCAGCACATCTAGAAAATTAAATATAAACGAAACGTGCGCATACTAAAGCAATATTTATTTTAAATTTACAGGTACATTATACGTTTACAGTTACCACTGTTTAGGTGGTAGAATCAACACAATACTTCTTAAATGTTCGTGGAAATCTTTTCCATTCACTGAGACACACTGGGTAAACAAGATGGGATTATGGGGTCATCGACCTCTAGCTATTTTTGGCGGAAACATATGCATTTAGGGAATAGCGCTGTCCAGGTGTAATATGAACGCGTGTTGTACGTGTGTTTCCCTTATCATGCTCCTCTGCCACCCACATAGGCCAATAATGATGAGATGAAGTTAGAAAGAAAACGTACGCACGATAGGCGGAAGTGCGTCACATGTGAGAACATTCTTTCCCAAGCAGCATTCGGACTCTGCGTCCTTTTGTCTGAGTTAGTCAAAATCATCGATGGGCTGGAGGAGCATTCTTTCGGCCGACTACTCTGCCCAAGAGTTTTCCGTGGCTATTCTTATCAATTCCAAGCGAATACCGAAGCAGTACCTTAAACTGGACGAGGACCACGCACGGTCTTTCCTTCCCCATCACCTCTTACACAATCACACTCTTACACTTACATACAATTCACTGCCACACATACAATACAGGGAAACCAGTCGAGAGCTTAGAGCCTATCCCTGGGGCGGCGCCACGCTGCCGAAGCTACCTAGGGGAAGGACCTCAAAAGCTGTCGTGTAGGTAGGCACCAGATTTCACGAGGGAGATCGGAATCTCACGTTGCGGAGGAAGAGAGAGAGAGAGAGACAGACAGAGAGACAGAGAGAGACAGAGAGACAGAGAGAGACAGAGAGACAGAGAGAGATAGAGACAGACAGAGAGAGACAGACAGAAAGAGACAGACAGTGACAAAGAGAGACAGAAAGAGAGAGGGAGAGAGATACATAACTCGCACTACACTTTCGGGACCGATGAGGGGCCTTGAATGAGAATGAGAATCCTTAATAGCCGGAACTGCTCTCGATTTGTCCAACTCCCTTCAGACTGCCATCTGAGGGCACGTGAGGGAACTACCTGGAGATATCCCACCACTCCCTGGATAGGTCTACTCAGAAGAGAGTCTACATAACTCCTCGAATTCACACCGAGAAAGCCTTTCGGTCCATCTCGGCCCGATAATTGACCGAGGCAGCTCGTAGACCCTTCTCAGTGCTTATATCTTTTTAGGGATTAGGAAGCCAATTGTCCAATAATCACATGTTCTCCATAGCACACAAGTTACCGATAAGACTATGCATTTTGGAAAGTATTAAAGTTTAGAAATTAATCATGAGGAACAGAAAAGCTCTCCCCCTCCCAACAAAACTAAAATCACCCATAGCATTCGCGGATTCAAACCCATAACCTTGATGTCCGCGTACTCCTGCCCACTTGCCCCAAGCTCTTGCACCACCAAACCATCTATAAAACTGTACAATCCGCGTGCGCTACGGCGTGTGCATATCGATGCCACCGCTTGCGCTATGGGGTCCAGCTATGAAGTTAAAATATTCGTAACCAAATAAAAACACCCAACCCAACTAAAATCACCAATAGCTTACAATTCGAACCCACAATCTTTATGTCCGCGAATTCGCGCCCACCTGCCCCAAGACCTTGCGCCACCCAACCATCTACAACTCTGTAACATCCGCTCCCCATGGCGTGTGCCTATCCCTGTTACTAATTGCGCCACCGGGACCAGCCACGAAGTTATATAACCAACTAAAATCATCCACAGTTTACGCTGATTCGAACCCAGAACCTTAATATCCTCGTACTCGTGTTCACCAGCCCCAAACCCTTTGCACCACCAAACCACCTACACCACTGTAATATCCGCTGAGGTATGGCGTGTGCATACCTCTGCCACTGATTGCACTACGGGGTCCAGCCACGAAGTTAACCAACTAAAATCACCCACAGCCTACGCTGATTCGAACCCAGAACCTTAATGTCCGCGTACTCGTGCCCACCAGCTCCAAAACCTTGCGCCACCAAACCACCTACACCACTGTAACATCCGCTGAGGTATGGGTGTGCATACCTTTGCCACTGATTGCGCCAAGGAGTCCAGCCACGAAGTTAAATAACCAACTAAAATCACCCACAGCCTACGCTGATTCAACCCAGAACCTTAATGTCCGCGTACTCGTGCCCACCAGCTCCAAAACCTTGCGCCACCAAACCACCTACACCACTGTAACATCCGCTGAGGTATGCGTGGCGTGTGCATACCTCTGCCACTGATCGCACCAAGGGGTCCAGCCACGAAGTTAAATAACCAACTAAAATCACCCACACAATCAATCACAGGTATGTACTCGTGCCCACCAGCTCCAAACCCCTTGCGCCACCTACACCACCGTAACATCCGCTGAGCTATGGCGTGTGCATACCTCTGCTACTGATCGCACCACGGGGTCCAGCCACGAAGTTAAATAACCAACTAAAATCACCCACACAATCAATCACAGGTATGTACTCGTGCCCACCAGCTCCAAACCCTTGCGCCACCAAACCACCTACACCACTGTAACATCCGCTGAGCTATGGGTGTGCATACCTTTGCCACTGATTGCACCACGGGGTCCAGCCACGAAGTTAAATAACCAACTAAAATCACCCACACAATCAATCACAGGTATGTACTCGTGCCCACCAGCTCCAAACCCCTTGCGCCACCTACACCACCGTAACATCCGCTGAGCTATGGCGTGTGCATACCTCTGCTACTGATCGCACCACGGGGTCAAGCCACGAAGTTAAATAACCAACTAAAATCACCCACACAATCAATCACAGGTATGTACTCGTGCCCACCAGCTCCAAACCCCTTGCGCCACCAACACCACCGTAACATCCGCTGAGCTATGGCGTGTGCATACCTCTGATACTGATCGCACCACGGGGTCCAGCCACGAAGTTAAATAACCAACTAAAATCACCCACACAATCAATCACAGGTATGTACTCGTGCCCACCAGCTCCAAACCCCTTGCGCTACCTACACCACCGTAACATCCGCTGAGCTATGGCATGTGCATACCTCTGCTATTGATCGCACCACGGGGTCAAGCCACGAAGTTAAATAACCAACTAAAATCACCCACACAATCAATCACAGGTATGTACTCGTGCCCACCAGCTCCAAACCCCTTGCGCCACCTACACCACCGTAACATCCGCTGAGCTATGGCGTGTGCATACCTCTGCTACTGATCGCACCACGGGGTCCAGCCACGAAGTTAAATAACCAACTAAAATCACCCACACAATCAATCACAGGTATGTACTCGTGCCCACCAGCTCCAAACCCCTTGCACCACCTACACCACCGTAACATCCGCTGAGCTATGGCGTGTGCATACCTCTGCTATTGATCGCACCACGGGGTCCAGCCACGAAGTTAAATAACCAACTAAAATCACCCACACAATCAATCACAGGTATGTACTCGTGCCCACCAGCTCCAAACCCCTTGCGCCACCAACACCACCGTAACATCCGCTGAGCTATGGCGTGTGCATACCTCTGCTATTGATCGCACCACGGGGTCCAGCCACGAAGTTAAATAACCAACTAAAATCACCCACACAATCAATCACAGGTATGCACTCGTGCCCACCAGCTCCAAACCCCTTGCGCCACCTACACCACCGTAACATCCGCTGAGCTATGGCGTGTGCATACCTCTGCTACTGATTGCACCACTGGGTCCAGCCACGAAGTTAAATAAACCTGGGAAAAGCCTCGAAGCGCAACGCAAACGCTTCGCTCCCGCGAGCGTTGCGGGGCCACCGCTCCCTGGGCCCTCACTCGCGGTCCTCATGGAAGGCGTCCGCAGCCTCCTCATTGTTCGCCCGCATCGGTTTCACGCACGCGCGCGGCGCGGCGCGGCGCGGCGCGGCGCTTGAGAATTGGAACGGCCATTAGAAAACAGGAAATACCAGATGGTTCTCACACGCGGGGATACGCGCGCCTCGGCGAGCAGCGCCGCGTACTTTGTATTCGGGTTAACGCGATAAGGGTTGGGGCGGGGTCGTTCCCACAAAATGGCAGCGGCGCGCACTCGGCGGAAATGGGATAAGAGACCTGAACGTTTGTCTACATTATAGTTATTTAAATAAACAATCATTTGTTTAATATTAAGAGTGGGTTTTTATTGATTTGATTAAGAAATGAAAATATTAATAAAAATGGCAATTTTGACCAACATTTTTCGAGAGCTCATTGCGTAGATCCTCACGGTAGATGCATTCATGTAGTTTCCCGGGTGAATGCATCCTAAGGTTAATTAACTCATGCATTTATTATTGACTTGTTTATGTCCAAAATAGTAGCATCAAAATGACTGCTACGTGGTGTGGTAGCTTTTGAAATTTCGAGTCCTCAACTGAAGTTTTATAGTCCGGGAGGTCGTAGTGCTAATTGCGACGGGTATTTGATTATCTTGAGAATGACTTCTCACACTAAGAGGTCGACTGTTCTAATCGATTATCTTCGAGGTTTCTTCTGATCAATTCCAAACGCCCTGAGTAACTTTATCAAAGTGTGCACGGTTCGTACGCGACTTTTTCTTCCCGACCCTCTTCTCAGTGTTACGGCAGGATAGACGTACTGATTTCCATTCTGGTGGGTATAAATCCTTATTATCTCGAAAGACGTAGGCACTACTGCGAGTAAATGGATCTCTTATCTTAGTCTGTCGTCGAACGTGCAGCCATCTAAGATGTTACATTTGCGTGATGAGATAAGAACTATATTTACAATCTGGAAACAAGCAAGTAACGACCGTTCAATTTTTTTCTGTGCTTCGCCGGAAAAGTGATTAAAAATCTTATCTACATGTAAGTTATTTATTAAAAAATGATCATGCAGTTCCGATCATAAAGTTACAATTTAAATAATGCGAGGTGAATAATATGAGAAATAGTTATTGTTGAAACAATTAATGCCACACAAGCAGAAAAATTTACAGGAATTAATTCCGGTTTTGTGAGATAAAACCTTTGAGCTGAGAAATTTAACTCCTGTTGAGCTACGCAATTTAACGTTCGGGGATCGGAGATAGTTGTCGGGTAGCATATAGTGTATACAGTATTCGATAGAACATATTTCAGGTTAATCAATATTGAAAATCATTTTGGGTATTATGTTTTCAATTCTGTACATTTAGCTGTGGAATATATTTTTCAGCAAACGAGTTCAAATTTTATATCTTTGAATTTCCATTTCCATATGAATTTGAACTTCCATTTCAATGGAATACAATCGTCATATAATTGAAAAAAATTTCAGAAAGTATTTCTGATTCGCCTGATATAATCGAGTTGAACAGGTAAATTTAGCATTAACAGGAGCGGCCACAGACTACGGTTAGTTTTACAGATAATGTGTAATATTAATCAACATGGTCTTTTCGTATTTTCTTTATTATTTAGTATTACCTCCGCAGCAATACATAATTTAGAATGCTCCATATTTAAATTGCCGATTCACAGAACATTTCTTCGCGGATACAGGTGGTTCATCTCAGGAGCACGAAAGCTCAGCAGGAGAGCTCTTTGAGCCGCCTCGTGGGTGGCTTAGGGCGGCGGTCTTAGGGCCCATCCCACCCGCAGACTCCCTTCTTGCGCAACCCATGCATCGAATACGTAATAGAGGGGCTTATCCCTCCGCCCTCCACGGCCTCGTCCGATGCACGCGTTGCGTAAGCAAAGATTGAAGTTTTTATGTCATCCGGAACGTATCCCAAACGACGCCTGTAATTCCACTCCACATTGTTGAGTTCTGATGCTGATTTGTAGACGCGAATGCAGTACTTTGAGTTGATAAATCACGTTTCATTATCTCATTTTGATTCCATTAATTCCCCGTCGTGCTGCAGCAAAGCTTGCGCCGCGTCGGACCGCGGGAGAGAAAGCACGGATTTACATGCATTGGCGTAGTTAGAGTTTGTGCTGCTTAGAGCGCGCTCTTGGAGTTTGCCGCCTTAAAAGAAAAGTGGTGGGTTTCGATGGAGACTTAAGTTGCGGGTATTAGGCATGGTTACTCGGTGCTGACGCTGGATGTTGAAGGGAATGAAGTTGTCTTTTAAACAATTGTTTTCTGTAAAGATATTGATGCAACGGATTCTTACTTAAAACATATTACACACTGAACATTTTCACAAAACTTTTTATATTATTATTTTTTTAAAATATTTATTGCAAATGTAAAATTTCAACATCTTGAAATTTACAAAACCATACATCACGAACTGCCAGTTTAACATACTTAATTTAAGAATCAAATCTAAAGAATCAATTTTATTTTCGACTAATGGATCGATTTCAAAAAAAATATTTTCTAAAAACGATTTGAACAACCCTAGTTGACTTTCGCATCGGGTGTATTAGATAATGAAGTTGGAGGCCTCAACCTCCAAGCTTTGGAAAAGAAAAAATCCAGTTCCGATCGACGACGGAGTTTCGACAACAGTTAAGTAATCAGGCGGGATAACACTGCACTTCATGAAAATTCTGGACATCCGCATCTCTGATCGGTCGTTTCCTCTGATCCATATCAGGAGGCAGTACCATATGAAGAGCAGTACCTTAAAAAATGCTTTGAAATGCATGCGATTCTTCCCATTTTTCTTCACTCTATTCCAAATTTAGGTCCGGTGATGTATTGGCCAGAAGGACTTCGGAAGTAGTGCTCATACGCGAGTGTAAATCCTTAACTCGAATTTAGTCTATAGTGTTCAGGAAGAAGTTGGCTTTCGAACTTGTGAAGTTGACGTCGGGTAACTCTTTGTTGTTCCTCTTTCTTCGTCCTCGGTCGGCCATTAAGTATCTATACATATGGTAAGTAGAGACCCGCGCGATAAATAAATGGACTGTTTCAGAAATATGAATGAGGCTTCTCCGGCGGCAAGGACGCGGTCGGGAGAGCCGCATAAACGGTGGTGAGGGGGAAGGAGGAGGTGGAAGAGATGAAGGAGGAAGAGGAGGAGAAGGCTGCGGCGGCGGCACGTGGCAGCCTTCTGATGGACGGCAGACGGCGAGGCGACCAGATTCAGGAGCAGCGCTATTCAGGAAAAACGTAATATATGTACCAGGGATAATCCGTCAGGAGTACTTTTCAGGAACAACGTAATATATTCACTAGGGATAATCCTTCAGGAGCACTTTTCAGAAACAATATAATACATCTACTAGGGATAATCCGTCATGAGTACTTTTCAGGAACAACGTAATATATCCACTTGGGATAATCCGTCAAGAGCACTTTTCAGGAACATCTACTAGGAGTAATCCGTCAGGAGCATTTTTCAGGAAAAACGAAATACATCTACTAGGAATAATCCGTCACAAAATAGGGAAAACATTACTTTTGCTTTAGCCTTTGATGTCATGAATTATTTTCCCCTGATTTCTCAAAAAATAACACTCATTTCCTTACTTAGGGCAAGGCCAATCAGAAATTTCAACTTTCGAACTTAAGAAGGCATACTTGATAAGATATCCTGTACGAACTACAACCACCTCCAATTCCACATTCTTCACTTCTTTTTGAGAGAGGAAGCAAACAGGTGTTTAATTCCATTCTATCTTAACCTTATCAAAAATCTATTTCTTGGCATTGATCTTCTTTATTGTATCGTTATTTCTAAGCCATCGTTAATTGTTCTGCAATTCTTGTTGTGTGGTTTTACAAGTAATCTTTCGACTTCTAGCTTTAATTTGTTGCAAATTGTTTTCAACTTTAACTCTTAGATACCAGACGATATGGGCACATATCTACCATCAATGAAAGAATAGATCAATATTTTTGTTATGAATTCTAATCAGAGAGCGAGCCTTATTTTGGCCCATAATATCTGTCCCCCCATACGTTTATTATATTCACCAAATATTGCTGATCTAGAGATAAGTAAACATTTCTTTCAGTCTTAGAATATCGTTTTACACTTGGGACAGGTTCCACTCCGTGACAATCCGATGCAATTGTAATCATCGTATTGCCCTCCCACACACAAATCAGAGAACCATATTCTCTGATGATTCGTAATGACGTGTTGTTACATCTTTCAATTTGAAAAACCTGACTCAGGAAAACTCGTTACTTCTTACATGCTGCTTTTTATTCATTTCCCTCTTTGCTGCCTTAGGTTCTTCTATTTCACTTCTTCTAGAAACACTAACAGCCTCAATTTCGTTTGTTGTTATGTGTTGCATACAATCGTTTTTTCCTCAGGTGATATTACTGGCATGCTTGCTTCATCACAAGCCGATGCAAGTATTCAGTCATATAAATGAGAAGATATTATCGCAGAACATGATTTCAGTATCTGTAACTTAATGTTTCCTTGATACATTTTTTACTTATCTCTTTCTTCTTCGGTAGAATGTTCATCAGTTAAAAATTAGGGTTCGGGAGGTGCTAGGTATTCTGCATCGACATTTTCAGCAATATTGTTTTCAACTTAACTGATGAGAAAATCCATTATTTTTTGCCCTGTAAGTTTACATCTGAAAAAAATTGAAGCGGAATGTCCTAGCGTGAATACAGCGAATACATGAATACAGCGAAGTTTCAAAGGTTGCAGATCCCATACTTTAAATTTTCAACAAATCCAATAGAATAAATAAGGAAGGTTAAACTTTTCTGCAAACACACGTAGATCTCATTCAAAATATTTAACTTATTGCTTCGAAAGCCAAAGCAGATGTTAAATATTTCACAGTTACTATCACGCAAAAAATACAACACTGAAAATTACCTTGTCTCAATACATTTTATGAAATTACTACTAGCTGCTTGCTATCTTCAGTAAACAATTGTTCACGAAATGAAGTCCAGGAGACTCGGAAAGGCTGCTGTAAATTATATATGGTACATAAGGAACAAGTTCTCATTGACAGTGTCGTCACTTCTACGACATCCAAAAAGTTCTGCTATCTATACACGTGATTTGTCGGCTCCAAAGAGCATTTGAGATGATCCCACATGATTTGCTAATCCATGCTCTATCAATATATCGAATAGAACTCATAACTGTTCATTTCCTATAATCCATCATTAACTCATGGCATACCACGTTTCGTATCAGCTCAAAAACTAAGAATGACTACATATACATTGGACATCTATCGTGATATCTTCCACAGTTTTAGCCCTTTCCGGTTCACTTTGCAATGAATTCACTTTTGATTGACAAGAATGGATCAGGAATCGAATTAAAATGGACAGAAAACATGAAGTAACATCTTTCATACGTGTATGACATTAAATTGTACTTAGTATGTTCAGAACGTGGATTGAAGCAGTTATTAGGTAATACTGAACACATCACTTGTAATATAGGAGTGCAACGTGGCACTGACAAAAGTTAGACCCAAGTCATAAGAAAGAGCAAGCTACAAGTGACACTAAATAACTAGACATTATTTAAAGAGACTCTTCAAGCTGAAAATACAAATGACTTTTACCCATATCTTGGAGTTCAGCAAATAGCCAACCAATAGCTCACATGGAGATTAAAGAGGAACTGAAGGTAGAATTTGATGGGGCGGTTGAAGGCAGTTCAGAAGCCTTATTTAAACTCATAAATCTAAAAGTAGTATCAATACCTACGTAGAACCAATATTCACACACTATTGGACATTCTCAAGAGGACCAATAACGAAATCGTGCCTATAGAAATATACGTTAGTGTGCAAATTACTCATTTTAAGTACCAGCATCCCAAGAGCTGTACTCAGAAGATCAATCTAACGAGGAAGGAAGGGGGACAGGATATTAGCAACCTACCAAATCTGTACTTCAAGCAAATTAATGCTTTGAAAGAGTGTTTCAGAAAGAAAGCTTTAACCTCGCATCTGCATAAAATAATCCCACGGATAATAATTACACACCTCTCAACCTTAGATATGACATGAACCTGCAACAGTCGTCAGTTGAAGAAGAAATAGAAGCAGAAGTCAGTGGATTGTGCATTTCATGCAGCAGAAGCAAATCAAAATGTAGTCATGTCATGTCGTAGGTGGCCGATTGCGGGGTATCTGTAACCTGAGACTGAGGTCCTCATTATCGCAATCCAAGGCCAAGTAATACCATTATTATTTTATGAATCGGAAGAATATGTGGTTTTAAGAAAATTCTGACGTTTTCATTAATACTGATAAATCAATAAGCGTGGTATGTGAATGGATACTACGTACGTACTCGTACATTACACAGTTCAAATAAAATGTTAATACTTATGAAATGTGGATACTACATACTCGTACATTATCATGGATAGTAAATTGATTTAATGAGTAATTATATTATCTTGCTAACATACAACAAAATTTGCTTTCAATCACTCGAAACTATGTTCCGATGTTCCGCTATTACATTCGTGATCAGTTATAGGAGATTAACGAATAGCAAACATCGCATTATCGTGTCTGTCCCAGCCAAAAGCAGTTTTTTCTGTTGACAATCTTACTTTTTTATTACGGCAATATATGACAGCGTTGGAATAAAATACATTCATGATTTATTCGAGTACTAAGCACAATATTTGCGAGCATATCCCGTTATTGACAGATACAACATATTTGGAGATAAATTGCCAAATGGTTTAAATTGGGAAATGAGCACTTTCAGTCCCTTGATTGCTGATCTGCAGATTGATTCATGAATTCAAGTACCGCAGTTTCCATTATCGTGCTGTCGGCAGACGGCCGTGTTTTAATTTCCTACGCTTGGATGCGTTCAGAAATTAGAGGGACAGGAGGTCGGCTGATAGGATCTCGAAAGCAGCAGCAGTTTATCAACTTTTCTTACAGTTGCTGACGCCGTGCGCTGCTGTTCACCAACGATTCAATTTTGCTCTTTGCAGAAGTCATAAAAGTTGGTTTCACAGGATTCGTGAGTACGAAAGTGTATCAAGCTCTACCCACTTACTTTACAATAAAAAAACATGACGAAAGAGTTCCGGGTTACGAGACAAACGGTGAAAGATTTGTCTAATAGGGTATTGTAAGTTACTGCCACGTTCAGAGATAATATTATACTATTCAATTTTCTCACACGAGGTTTTCAAGTGATAAACATGAGGATTCACCTGTAAAGTGGTATTCCTACTGATCTGATTAAATTTTAAAAAAATGCTCCATCACAGAAACAAACAACAAATCTATCGAAAATTTCAAGAAATGTGAATTAAAAAAGTTCTACCAAGCGATATATAAGCAATAAATAATATTAATTACCGTTATAAACGATACAATGGACCATGAACGGTCACCGTAAACTTTTGGTCAACGCCGAGGAAAGATCGTTGAAGCGGTAGAGCGCAACAGTCTTAGCTCGAGGGGTGGCAGGTTCGAACCCCGCGGCGAATACGAATGTTGGCTTGAATGGCATGTGACATAATGGGGGCCCTTATAACAATCGCGAATTACCTACCTTTTCTCTACTCCCTTGACAAGATAATTACCCTCACCTATTATCAGGTTATGTATTGACGTGATACGCCTGCGGTGCATACCTAAGCATCAATGACAATAATAACAATGACAATAACACTCGAGAAAGTGCATTAGACAAATTTGGCAGCCAAGGTGGAAGAGAGACTCATCTTTGCAAAAGGCATATGACAAATTTGGAAGGGTGGTGGTTTGTACCGGGAACCCGCAGAGAAAGGAGGAAGCCGGAATAGGGTGTCGAATAAAGACCGAAAGGTTACAACAACCTATAAACAATAAACAAAAGCAGGAAGTTACAAGCTGCTCGTGAATTTCTAACATTTCTACTATCTTCCTAGGACCAATATCCTCACGTATTCTCCAAAAAGTGACGCTACGGACATGACTTATCAATCTGCTTTACTCAATCTGCTTTGATATAAAAAAGAATGTTCAAACAGGTTTGCAAGACATGTACGATAGGTTGTTTTAACATATCATAAGTCACTGAAAAAGATCCGGAAGCAGTTTTGAGATTCATTTATTCCCATGATAGTTTCTAGAGATAAAGAAGGTACAAGCAGAAAACAGTCTCACATTATCACGCGAAGACGAGCAGAGAAACCAGAGATACGAGAATGCAGAAATAAAGAATAGACAAGATCGATAAATTAAGTCACCTTTACCACTTGTCTACACGCACAGATTCACCCTTTCACTCTTTCTTCACTGCAGTTTAACAAAGGATCCGAAAAGACAACTGGAAGTGTGGGAAGCGGTGTCTTACGCAACAGCCTCATCTGCCATGCAGATCATGTTCTTGTGACTTAATTAATTATAATTATATCTATTTATTCTTCTGAAGGGTAATTATAGAGAAAGACTAGTAATTATTGAACATCTCGGCTAGTTTATGGAGTCATTATGCGCGTGGTAGCCACTCGGCTAATCGGGACCTTGCTCGAATGCAGGAGCGTCGGTTTGGTGGCAGCATCTCTGTCGCCACTCCGAGTCATCAATGCTGTTGACACCGTCATCATTTACTTTGCCATCATCAACACCGCCTTCGCAGATTCCATCGGCGCTATCACCATCGTCACCGCCGCCGCCGTCACTACTCTCATTGACGTTCGTGTAGCCACCGCCGCTGATAATAATGGAACCGTTTTTACCTTTGTCAATAGTCTGGATTACCGCCATCGCCTTATTCACTATCCTTCCGTCATCACAATCACCATAATCTTATCCCCTCCATCTATCTTAGTCTCCTCCATCTATCGTAGTCTCCTCCATCTTTATCGTCATCATTTTCAACCTCATTCGTTTTCGTAATGTCAATCAGCGTAGACGTCTTGCAGAAGTTTAATACTCGATTTGGAATTTACAGCATATGGACTAATACTTGATGTATTTGCATTTCTTATATTCGATAAATTTTAAAATAGTATTGGAACCCTGAGGTCATCCTGAACAATCTAAAAAATATTAGAATACCTTAACAAATGAAGACATTTATTTTTTGTGAACAGTTAATTGAATTGTGCGGTATTCCTTAGTCAATTCTAGGTCTATTCACTACAATTGCATAGATGTGTTAGCATTTCTATATTATACGCAATATTTGCGACTATCAGATGGAATGAAGGACCAAAAGCCAATGTGGTTCGAATTCCTGGGCAATTAAGAATTGATGAATGAATAACTGGACGTCCTTGATACTTTGTTTTTTTTTGTTCACCATAAATACAATTGGTGAATCACAAATTCCTACGGGGAGTTCATGCACACAAATCAAGATTCACATTACATACCCTAAAACAAGTTTTGAATTATTTGAACGCTGAGAGAAAAATTCTAAATATTCCCGAGGCGAAAGTCCTCCGAAAAGGATATTCAAGTGTATACTGGCAAATACAACGGCGGTTTAAACATTTGGAACTTGGTGCAATGAGAATCAATCGTTCTTCTTTCACACCGAGTATCTATTAAACTCCTAGACTATCTAGTGTACTTCTACACAATTTAATCATTCGATACATGTAATTAAATTTAAAAATTAGTTCTCAAGAATCGCTACTGTCATATCTACAGTTACACTAAGTGTCATTCAGACATATAGTTCTGGTAACTGTGTTGGTATAATTTACAATTATTGGATGTTAAATATTAAGTTTAACAACGAATGAGACGATTTGAAAAACATAGGAACTTTTCTGAAGCCAATAGTAAAAATAATACAGACTAACCAACAAGAACGCTGTCCTTTAAGCGAACCAGTAAGACAGTGCGTAGAGCTCCTCGGATACTGGAATGAAATGTGTACCGTGGGAAGTGGTTTTAAGTCCCCCATCTGCGACACGATCTCCACCATATCCGTCACCCTCCTGCACCATGGCCTCCTGCGCCGTCACAATTGCCGTCTTCTATCAAGCGCCCACCGCCGCCGCCGCCGCGCCATCGCCACTTCCTCGACTTGTATGCAAATGACACGGCGCCCCCCCCTTCCCAGCACATCCCGTCTCTTCCTGCGTTCTGAAGTTGATGTACTTCTCTTCCACTGGAAGGGCCTCCCTGAGAATGTCACTTCATACTGATGGCCGTTGTTACAAGACTCACACTATTCTCATAATCTACGAGTATTTTCGAAAATACAAAAGAAAATTCGCTAAATGTTTCACTCTGGAAGTAAATACACGTTTTTACTTCATTACATTTACTAACGTAAGAAGAGAAAATATTGTAGTTGTGCGCTGGAAAACGGCGAATTTCCGACACAAAAACTCTTATTGGCGGGCCGTGGTAAACAAACAGTGGATAAATCCAGGTGCTAAATAAAGAAAAAAATCTTCTAACACGTCATATCGCCAGAATCCATGTTTTGTGCGTCGTTCACACCGAAAAATCGATTGACGGCAAAACGTGTCTGTTTGTCTGTCTGCCAGTCTGTCTGTGCATAACTCTAGCGCATAAACCGTTCAGCCGATTTCCTCCAAAATTGATATTCCCTAATCGGTCTGGCTGATGTCGCGACCCCTGGAATTTGATACCGATCGATTTTACTTTCATTGAAACTATTTTTGGGGGTACTTCACCGTGGTCGATCCAACAAACATACTATCTTAAATTTTATTTTCCTGCATTTCGTTTGAGGCGGTGTCAAAATATAAAAATGTGATAATAAATTATATTAACACTAGAACGACCGACGCCGTCATTTTGAAGGCTACAACATATTCAAATAATGTTTTCTTTATTAAAATGAACAGTAGGTTATTTAGATTACTTGACTTTAAATGATATTATGCTGTAAAGTGTATGTGAAAATTCGAAAATACGACGAAATTACGACGACAAGCAACTCACGAGTGAGCAGTCAGAATATTAGTAATTATTTTGATGTCAATTACAAATATTCTGTAGTGATATTATTATCCAAGAAAATGTATATAGTTTTGACAACGCTGCGCATAAACAGTGCGTTGTTCGCATCTGGATTGAATTAGACGTTTTGAAATAATAGATGAGGTGCGAGTATTGCAGAAAATGAAATATTGCAATTTTACGTAGCTGTTTTTAATAACACGAGAAAGTGTGTGATGTTGTAGCACTACTGGTTAAACAATACACAATAATCCACATCTGCAGCAGTTTAAACTCTGTGACTGACACTAAATGTAGGTTATATTACTTAAATATATAACTAACATTGATGACAACAGTAAAAAAAAATTGCGGTTATTTTGGTAGAAGTAGTCATCAACAGCGTGAATATAAGTTGTTAACATACTTCGAAGGTAAGGCTACAAAATAAGAAGAATCGAATGAAATACTTAGTAAGTGAATAGTTTAATGAGATTGAAATTCTCTGACTGGCGATTTTCTCAAATTTGGTGTTAACAGGAAAAATCTGACCTATGTCGTCATGAATTTCACTATTTTTGCAAGAAATTTAAAAAAATGGAGTCATTTTGAGACAATTTTGAAAATGCCAGAGGAGGTTCATGACACCCCCAAACTTTATTGAACTGTTTACCCCCAAAATTTAAAGAAATTGTTTCAAAATCGCAGGACTTTGAGCCGGCCACATCGACTGCCGTTTCGAAAAATTCCTACGAATACTTTAGGCACTGATATCGATTGCAGTCGGACGGGCAGTCGGACGGGCAGTCGGACGGGCAGTCGGACGGGCAGTCGGACGGGCAGTCGGACGGGCAGTCGGACGGGCAGTCGGACGGGCAGTCGGACGGGCAGTCGGACGGGCAGTCGGACGGGCAGTCGGACGGGCAGACGGACGGGCAGACGGACGGGCAGACGGTCGGGCAGACGGACGGGCAGACGGACGGGCAGACGGACGGGCAGACGGACGGGCAGACGGACGGGCAGACGGACGGGCAGACGGACGGGCAGACGGACGGGCAGACGGACGGGCAGACGGACGGGCAGACGGACGGGCAGACGGACGGGCAGACGGACGGGCAGACGGACGGGCAGACGGTCGGGCAGACGGACGGGCAGACGGACGGGCAGACGGACGGGCAGACGGACGGGCAGACGGACGGGCAGACGGACGGGCAGACGGACGGGCAGACGGACGGGCAGACGGACGGGCAGACGGACGGGCAGACGGACGGGCAGACGGACGGGCAGACGGACGGGCAGACGGACGGGCAGACGGACGGGCAGACGGACGGGCAGACGGACGGGCAGACGGACGGGCAGACGGACGGGCAGACGGACGGGCAGACGGACGGGCAGACGGACGGGCAGACGGACGGGCAGACGGACGGGCAGACGGACGGGCAGACGGACGGGCAGACGGACGGGCAGACGGACGGGCAGACGGACGGGCACACGTACGCAGTCGATACCATGTGGTGCTACAACACACATACTTTCTCGTATTATTGCAATCTAATGGTCTAATTTTTACCACCCTTTAATCCGAGGAGAAAATGTAAAGAAAAATTTAAAGTTTTTTTTGAGAATTTTATTATAAATTGCATTAACTTCAAGAAGAAATTTTCCGAAAACTGGTTTCTTTAAAAAATTGTAGACGACATTTTGTTAAAGATTGGATATTTTAGAACATTTCCTGTAACACTAAAATATGTATCTACAATATTGTATTTTTTCAGTTACTTTTTTGTAACTTTCAAAAATACAGAGATTTCCCAAAAATGGGACAAGTACGAAGGTTTACTCTCCTTCGTTACACATAGAAAATTTAAAGATATATTGCTGAGAAAATTGTATAAATTTAAAGCTAAAATACCCGAAAACTACTCATAATTTCGAAACATTTTACATA
Source organism: Teleogryllus occipitalis (assembly GCA_011170035.1). Taxonomy (NCBI): domain Eukaryota; kingdom Metazoa; phylum Arthropoda; class Insecta; order Orthoptera; family Gryllidae; genus Teleogryllus; species Teleogryllus occipitalis. Next base: position 28,805 of record BLKR01005431.1, read on the forward strand.
ACCTTATTTAAAGATCTGTGTTTCAACAATAGATTTTATTAATGAAAACAATTTCTATCTTCAATACTGTAGCTGTGAAAGACGCCGAAAAAATTACCATTTGCAATTTTAAAAAATTTATCCAAAACGTGTCATGCGCCAGTTTTACGCTATCTGACGCAAAGATTACTGAAAACAATTGTTGTCGTTTTCAAAAAAAATTGAAAAGAAAAATTGAAATTCATGAAATTCACCCCCATCAATCAAAATATCCTTTTCGAACTCCCAGAGTCTTGAGTTCATTTAGATTGATCAATTCGTTAAAATACTTCTCTTTACTACAAAGTAAGGCAGTAAAGCGAGAAAGTAAAAGTGGAAGAGCAGATCAAAAGAGGGAAGAGAAATCATGAAAACAGGAAGAATTAAAATTGACACATGGTATCTAGTAGACCTGAACGCGAAGAAGAAAACTGAAACAAAATCATTAAAGGTTGTTACAGGAAAGGATAGAGATTAAGGAAGTAAAGGCGGGCAGGCGAGAGAATAAATGAATGAATGCAAATGGAAAAGAGAATGGAAATTCATCATCAAAATTATCTGATTTCACTCGACGCCTCGCCAGTCCATCTCACCCCGAAGCGCCAACTCCTTTCCTATCCCCTGGGTTCCCATCTTCTCTCATTCACACGAACGGCGCATGCGCATTAGAGCCACGCGCGTTTGCGGAAGCGTCGTCCTTTCGCTCTTCCGGCAGTCTCCGCGCCGTTCGCGCATCCTCAATTAAAACGCCTTCCCGGTGACCAATGGCAGTCGGAAGTCGCAAGCCGTGCTGAGAGGACGGTGGTCACCGCACAACCACCTGCAGTTGTGACACTGGCGAACTCTTTCGTTAACTTCTACTGTAACTGATTTCCCATCAGGGAATATCCAAGAGAAACAGCGAGATATAGAAATAAAATATGCATCTAAATAAATGTGGCGAAATCTCTCCGCAATGAACTTCTTTATAATTTGCTTGAGTTTTGTTGATTTACCTAATAATGCATACACTGATACGATATCTCTATCAACAAAAACTCTTCATAAGGAAATACGGTACTAGCTCTCTTGCGTTTCGTCAGTGGTTAATTATGGTGAATTTCAGACATATGAAATCATAGAAAAAAGTCCTCAACGATGAATTCACTTTTCTCGAACGGTCTGTTCAAGAAAATAATAATAATAATAATAATAATAATAATAATAATAATAATAATAATAATAATAATAAACGACCCACAAATTCAAACTGACCGCACGATAGCGGCAAACAAATCGAACATTGTTATCCAGGATTTGGAGGAAAAATCATGTCTACTTGTAGATGTTGTTCTGCAATGCGATCAAAACTTCGTAACCAAGGAGGCAGAAAAACGTCTAAAATACAAGAGTTTGGAAATCGAGATCAGCCGAATGTGGAGCGTCAAAGCACACGCCGTACCGATAGTTATCGGAGCTCTGAGACTTGTTCCGCAAAATTTTTGTAAGAACTTGGATAAACTCCCAGGTCATTTAAAATACTGGGAAATACACGATATTGTTTTATTTGGAACAACCCACATTTTGCGGAAAGTTGTATAGGCACCGATAGTCCCCAGATCTGCTAGTTAGGAAGCTGGTTGCAACCCGGAGTAGACTTTATAATAAACCGACGTATAACATCTTTAGTGGTGAATTAGAGGAATAATAGCAATTATAATTATAATAGTAATAACAATAATAATAATAATAATAATAATAAATCTGCGAAAATCTGCTATACGTTGCGAAAATCGTGAACAGGGCAATTGCAATAGAACATAAATTATTGGATGAATCGACGCCGCCATTCTGTAAGTACACCCTTCCTCCAGTATTGGAAATAAGTTCCACCCTTTTGTACTGGGACAGACCAGTTTTAACTGTTCGTACTGTCTATTACAATATGCCAGATATTCTCCTTATAGATAAAAAGAAGAAAAATGGAGTAATAATAGACATCGCAGTACCATTATCTCACAACATCAAACAGAAAGAAATAGAAAAAATTTCGAAGTATGAAAACTTATCCTATGAACGAAAACATGTTTGGAAATTAAATGCTACCAAAACATACCCACTCCTGATATCGGCGGCAGGCCTGGTCAGTAAAAACTTCCTAAAAAACTTAACAGAACTTAAACTAACGAAAAACGTTCTGAACATGGCACAGCGCGCAGTTTTGTTGCTAACAGCCCATATCGTTAGAAAATTTCTATCTTAAGTCCAGATATAAGATGAAGTTCTTCTGTGACAGAACCTGTCCCCAAAACAACTCCGGGGTAGGAGAGCATTTTTCCCAGCAAAAATAGCTGATACATAGTAGGATGATGATGATGATGATGATGATAATAATAATAATAATAATAATAATAATAATAATAATAATAATAATAATAATAATAATAATAAAGCACAAAAGTTCATATATAGTTTCATTAAAAAATCAAAGTTGATGCTGTATTATTAAAATAAAAAACCGATGAAACACTATGCAGTAGTTCATACATAGTCTAGGTCTTTACCATCGATTGTGCAAACGCTATCTTCGGACATTCACGATCGAGAAGATAGAAGCGGTGATATAACATGTAGTTCTTATATATATTCTGTGTATAATGTAAAAAGTATTTTATGGACATACGTAATTATTAATATCATGTTTTTTGTTCACGTGTCTGAACATTGACAACTGTGGGATTTTCGCTTCCGACAAATCTTCAACGGACTAAACACACTCGAGAGTGAGGAGCACTTAAGCCTTTTTTTTTCAGAGTGACAGACTGGCTGATGGATTGTCGCATTGTCTGCAACACGTGTCTATTCCCTCTGCTGAAGTACCTCCTCGAAGGCAGCCGTCGGATTTGTTGCGTCGTCCGCCTGTCGACGCTGTGCAAAGGTTAATGACAGGTTCGCGAACGGAAAGCGTCGAGTGGAAAGGGGTCGTGGCACTAATTACCCTTGCAGGCAGCCTAATCGTTACGCAAAGTATTGATTGGCCGGGCAATCCCAAGACAACGCTTGTAAACCGAGGCGGCTGCCGTAGCTGAGTGGTTTTCACACGCCGGTGGTCGCGAACCGTTTGCTACGCCGAGCTGCTCATTGGATGTCATCATGACATTTCTGGCTCGTCATGTTTGCCGAATGATCACATACGCTTTGGCGACTGGAATCAATAGAATCTTAGCTGTCCGCGAGTCCCGCGAATTAGGTTTGCAATTTAACCTTAAAGAATATCTCAGTATTACGACCGAGACATTGCCAACCATCTTAAGGATGCAGCATATCCAGGAGAGCCTGGATCCTATGGTGCTTGTATATTTTTAATCCGTTGACGTTCATTCAAGCCATTTCTCTCAACTTCGTTTGCATTGATTATCGTAAAACTACATAATAGAACTTAATATATTTTTTCATTGAAATAAAACATGTTCTCCACACATGTTTCTTTAATTAGTGCCATGTACATATTTTGCAAATATTAGTAGTTGTTAATGAAATTTAGACTACATTACAAAATATTAAAAACAAGATTTTCTGCAAAACGATTAGAATTTTTTTCATTTAACTTGTTGAATACAGCTAAATGCCTCAAATAACGTGGTACAAATGCCATTTTGATATTTGTTCTGATTTTTCAAAAAAATACACATTTTTCTTATAATACACCTCTCAGGTCGTTAATATTTATATTACGGGCGTTCTTTATACACTATAACTATTGTGAGTACTAGTACTTTCAAATGGTGTCTTATAAAGTTTCTACAAAACTCAAGTTTTCTGTGAAAACGAGCTCAAAATTACACATTTTCAGAAACGCCGAAACTAATATTTTCTTAAAAACGGCTCCAAAATTTGCAATGAAAATATGCATGTAATACCAGATTTCACTCTTGCATAATATTCTTCATGTTGAATGTCTGTTCTTCTATTAGGGGACAGAAAACGTGAAAAAAAGCACAATTTAAATGCAATTTCCTTAATATAAATGTGAAAAGAAATTAAATTAAATCAGTGTTAACTAATATGTGCTGTGTATATTACGTTCTACGACATATTTCGTAGAGAAAGCTAATTTAGAAAATTGTTGATTACAGAGTGTGTTGTTGGAAGATTTTAATTCTAAAATAACTTTTTTTGCTCAGATGCTAATGAAACGAATGCTTTCAGAATGCTTAAGATACATGGATTCAATATTACGAAGCACATTAAAGCCGGCATAGGCTTACAAAGGTTAGTTTTCTTTATATTATTGGTTTTGAAATTTTTGCATTTCAAAACATAACAAGTTTACAACTAGGACGGTCAATTGATTCGGCCTCGTGAGCCACGAGTTCCAGACATGGACTCTAAGGCTGTGGATATGAAGCAAAGCATGAATGTTTTTAGTTGTGTTTGAGACTTGGCTGGCATTCCAAACCTGGGGCCAAGGAATAAAATGGACACATATGGAAACTCACTGATTGATTGATTTTTTCGTGTTTTGGGGCGCGTCAACTGCTAAGGTCATTAGTCCCGCTAGTGTAGTGCATGTTTGCGGCGCCGACCTACCGTCGGCTAGTGGGGTTTCCCCCTAACCAGGGCTCTCCCACCAGCAGGGCACCGCCCCAGCCGGAACAAGCTCTTAGCTCCCGACCGATCTCCCGGAATATGTAGTAGTGTAGTGCATGTTAGTGTAAGTGTGTGTGTAAGGGAGAGGATAGGACAAGGAAGAGGAAGGACAGAGCGCGCGCGGTCCGTGGCCCGTTTGATAGGGTACTGCTCCGGCATTTGCCTGGTGTTGATCGGAGAAACCACGGAAAACTACCGATCAGAGCAGCCGGCCGCTAGAATTCTCCTCCAGACAGCGGCTGAATTCGACCTAGCTGAAAAGCTAGAGCCGAAAATCCTGCCGCCCTCAGGACTCACACCTAGGACCTCCCAGTCAGAGGCGCTGCAGTGACATCAGTTGATGCACTGAGCCACCGCTCCCGGTTCGCTCATTCGCACATGCGAAGTTTCGAGGTATGCGAAGGTACTCTTCACCACTTCCAAGAGAAGCGGTGGCTACCGCGAGGTGCCCTAGAGAAAACTAACGAGTACTGGAAGGTCTGTGTTATTCCGTAGCACTAGTACTTACTTTGCGTCTGGATGTAAAATTCAAAACAAAATAAAATAAGTGTTTTAGTTTTTGTTCAATGATGAACTGAATTTTACTGAAATTCTGATATTGTCTTTGTTTCCGATTACGTGAAGCGTCGCTGGCACATCAATTCTTATCGTTCGAACATACGATCCTCGCGATCAATAAATCCTATTTCTCACTGCCTGGTGCTAAAGGCAAATTCTCAAAGAGTAAAGGAATTTCACACAAATAAGGAAACCTGTGTACTACTAGCATTCTGAGCAAATAAAGACATTGGCAGTAGACACAGAAGTTATTTTTGAAATGTGAACATTTTACTCTAAGTTTAGTTTACAACATCCAACTACCTTAATTTTCTCATACGCTCTCGGTCGTTTTCTTTACAATAGTGGAACTTTTCCGTGCACACTATCTCTCATTACTAATCAATAAATAATAAAATATTTAACCACAACGTTGCATTAACGAAACAATCTCAAGCGTTATTCAGAGTTGCCTCCTTCACTTAAGGTACAGCTGTCGTTGTAGTAGATTTTCGACAACCACGAATATCTACAAAAATTAATAGGTAAATGAATAATTTTTTAAAAAATCTTCCCGGAACGCATAAATGAACGGCTGGAGCGTGTATGCTGGAGATCATATGACGTCATCGGCTGCGCAGGCCGTCGTGACAAGTAACCGCGGCGGCCCGTCGCGCAAAATTGTCCGATCAGAAACTCATCAAGAGGCGCGCTTCTCCTGAAATAATGGCTTCTACTCAGGTGACTGGAAAGGGCCACCCAAGTGGATTTGGGAGTGGAGGACCTGCGAATCGCGACCACACGTAGAGGCAAAGAACTCCATGAAGTGCTCGGGGGGAAAACACTTGCAAGACATGTTTGTATGTTCTGAACAAGTATTTCTTAACACTAAAGTCTCAACTGAACCCTGGTCAAACTCTGGTCATGCCCTGGGCAAACGATGGTGGGTTTTCAAATCGTTCCTTGAGAAAAGAAAGTGAGTTCTAATATATGCTGCCATATATTAAATATTTATAATTCTAATAATAATAATAACAATAACAACAATAGTAATAATAATAACAATAACAACAACAATAATAATAAAAATAACAATAATAATAATAACAAGAAATTCAAAGACGCTTGCCAGTGAAAGAAGATGCATACTCAGGAGTAGAAACTTCACACGAGAACATTTGCTGACTTTCAGAGAAAAGCGGAGTATGTTCTTCGATCGAACTATCTACATGACGAACATGCAGAACCACCTGTTACCCCTGAAAACGATGGTCCTGTTGAAGGTCCATCTCTTTCCAATGAAACATCCGTCAGTGGTGAAAATTCATGTGGCTTATGAATCACAGGATAAGAACATGGTGCGAAATCTCCTTCGACGTGCGATAGAAAGAGCACGCCTACTTACTCGTTCATTCGAATCTCGTGCACCGTTGAGGAGAATATACGAAAATGCTAAAACTAAGAGAGTGATAGAGGCCGCGAATTCTGTCTTAAATGAAGTGGTGCAGCCTCCAGATAAAGATCTAGATACTCGTATTACTGAAATTAATCACATCTTGTCTGCAACTGGATCTCTGGTATCTCAGATATTTTAGGGGCCAGCCAAGAACACCGACGGCCGACAGTCAGATTAAATAGTTCCTTATCCCTTGGGCAAAAAGAATTATGAAACGGATGGTTGACACGCCGTGAAATATCACTTTTAGTCGAGGGATCTTGTATATCAACGCAAAACTCTAAATGTTAACGAAAATACTCCATGTTAAACAAAAATACCAAATTCAAAATGACACAACAAAGCTAAAGGTAGCTGAGAAGCTAAAGGAGAAAATCCAAGCATGGACTCAATGGTGGATACGTTACAAACGAATAGTAGTTTTCGGTGTTCAGATTCAGTTGTTTGAAACAGACGAAGAGACTCGATCGCAATCTGACTCAAAAACCTAATGGCAATGCGGTCACTCCTTCAAAAGATGACGTCGAAACATTTTGGGAAGAAATCTGGGAAGAAAGCAAATTATACAACGAAGACGTCAATCTGAAATTGATGGTGCCGCAGAACTTGTGGAAACAGTAGATCACGTTCACGAATTCTCGGAAGAAGACCTCTTCCAAGCCATTAAGAACATGGGAAATTGGAAATCTCCGAGATTGATAAGATACAGTATTATTGGATTTCGAAATTAACAGCATTACATTATCATTTAGCAAAGGCCGTTAATAAAATTTTAGAAAAACGAAAGGAAGTCCCGGAATGGCTCACACGCGACATATCGCTTGTTCGTTCGGTAGTGGAATATGGATCAATTTGTTGGGATCCGCACAAAATTATGCAGTGTAAGAACTTGGAAAGGATTCAGCGTAGAGCAGCTAAATTTACTTTCAGGGACAAGAAAACGGTAGGATAGGATTCACTCGAAAACAGGCTAACGTTGGCAAGACTTTGCGCGTTGTACAAAGCTTATAGCAGTCATCCAGCTTGGAAAGAAATTAAACGGCGGCTAAATATTCCAACGTACATCAGTTGAAAGGATCACAGGCACAAAATAAATTTAAGACCGCAGAGGACGGATGTCGCGAAATTCTCTTTCACAAATCGAACGATAAGGGATTGGAATAGATTGCCTGCAAACACCTTTGAACCCTTTCCTCGAAGTGTTCAACAATTTAGGAAATTAATTTAGGGTATTTTTAAGTTTATGAGGTAGTTAACTAAGAATATTAAGTTATACAGTGAAGTGAGGTGTAGTGCAGTGTAGTGTAGAGCAGAAAAATAATGAAGAAAATGTTTTTAGTGTTATAGTGAAGTGAAGTGAAGGATAGTGCAGTGCGTTATTTATTGTATAAACACTCAGTGCGGCTTTAGATGATAGACGTTTCTTTTCTTTTTCATGAAAGTTAATGTTTTAAGAACCAGCAGTTTTTATATTATTATTACTTTTATTGTTATTATTATCATTTTAGCATTATTATTACCATTAGTATATTATTTACATGAAATCTATTACCTTATTTATGTAATTAACTACCACCGGGTTACACCTAATTGCAGTTTAAATAAATTTATCTTTTTCTTATAACGCATTTGCTACCCACAGCGAGAGATAGTTCTTTGGTGAAGAACTATAGGCCAATCACTTGTCTGTCAGTAATGTACAAAGTTATAACTGCAGACACAGCTAACAAAATGTTCAAGTCGCGGAATTTTTCGCCATATATTAGGACATTGCTGGATTTCTCCTAACCTTTCGCGAATTTATCAATGATACGGGCAGCCGTGAAGGAGTGATTCTCGTCTGCCTTCGTTCGACAATCGCGCATGTCTCTTATCATTTAGTAAAAAATATTTCAAAATTTATTTATTTACTTATTTATTATGTGTTCGGGGGGCGGCAATGACCATGGACATTCTTCCCATAAGTGCAGTGCCTGCTATATCCTGGAAAGTGGCGGTGCGGGATTTTGTGGAGGTTTTCCGTCTCCAGATATCTCCACCTGTAGGACACAGCGCCAGCTCTAGGCTTCCGACCTATGTAGCAGTGTAGTGCATGTAAGTAAATATGTGTAAAGGAAGAGGAGGGGACAAGGATCAGGAATGGAAGATCACGCGAGGTTCATGGCCCATTTGTTATGTTACTGTTCCAGCATTCATCTGGAATCCATCGCAGAAACAATAGGAAACAAACGACGAGAGATGTCACTCATTGTAGTTCTCCACCACACAGCGGTTATTTTCCACCCAGCTCTTTGGATAGACACGAAAATCCGCAACACCCGGGGATCGGTCAGAAACACACACATATTTTCAGTTGTATTTTTAAGTAAAAACATTTTTTTAAATAAAATTTTAATTTCCCCACAGAGCGCCACCTCTGTAGTTATGAGGAGAGTCAGAAGGCGGGTTCGTTCGTGTTCCATCCGCTTTCCGAGTGTGTCCCGAGAATCTGTTCGGCGTCGCGTCGCGACGGTCACGTCGCGTGGCGTGGCGTGGCGTGGCGTGGCGTGGCGTGGCGTCGGGCGGGACGGGAAGCGGTGGGCGCAGAGAGGCGGCGCGGCGCGGGACAAAGGCGGGCGGGGCTCATCGCCCTCGCTCTTTACTTCGCCTAATTCGGCCCAAGACCCAGTCCCTCGCCCACCGGAGTTTCTTCGCCTGCGCCGGACACGCCGCCATCCACCGCCGGCCGATGCAACCCAATGCTTTGGTTGAGGATCGTTTCACCGCACCGAGCGCGAAGGGGAGGTTGTTGTTGTCGTTGTTGATCATTATCATTTTACTCTTCTCAGGTGCGGATCCGCGGGGGGGGGGCGGGATCGCTGCTCCCATATGTCTTCTTTTTATTAGTTGAACAGCAGTAGCTGCAGCCATAGAAGTAGGAGCAATAGCAATAAGAGCAGTAGCAGCATCAGCAGCAGTAACAGTACCAACAGCAGAAACAGTGGCACTGGCAATGTCAATGGCAGTGGCAATAGCAATGGCAGTGGCACTGGCAGTGGCAGTGGCAGGGGAAATGACAGTAGCAGTACTCGCAGCAGTAGCAATAGCCAGTAGCAGTAGGAGCAGTAGCAATAAGAGCAGTAGCAGTAGCAGCAGCATCAGCAGCAGTAACAGTACCAGCAGCAGAAGCAGTGGCACTGGCAATGCCAATGGCTGTGGCAATGGCAGTGGCACTGGCAGTGGCATTGGCAGTGACAGTGGCAGTAGCACTGGCAGTGGCACTGGCAATGACAGTGGCAATGGCAGTGGCAGTGGCAATGGTAGTATCAGTAGTAGTACTAGCAGTAGTAGCAATAGCCAGTAGCAGGAGGAATAGTAGCAGCAGTAGCACTGGCAGTGGCTGTGGCAGTGGCAGTAAAAGCAGTGGTAGAGATAAAGCAAGTTATTTTATATCTGTCCCTTTTTTCTCGGTGCCCAATCTCCATTTCTTTCGTTCTGTCTAATCTTCATCCCCTAACCCACTAGGCGCCATTATAATTACTCTCACATCCTCTTCCCAAATCCTTCTAGGTCTTCCTCTACACCTTCTTTCTTCGAGTATGTATTTTCATTCCTTTTTTAGTAGTCGTTCACTATCTAACCTTCTTTATTGCTCGTACCTCAATGGGATTTTTGTATCTATAATTTTCAAAGATAATTTTTCATATTTCATTTGTTCAATGGTTTGGTTTTGAATTCTTTCTTTTCTGAAGATCTTACAGCGTCTCTCAAGTATTATGTATCTGTATATCTTGAATTCTGGTTGTGTCCATTGCATTCGCAGTCCATTATTCACTTCTGCAAGAAAATAGGCTTCCGACTATTGTTTGATATTAAGCAACTTTTATGATACATTTAATGTCAGAATCCCATACAAATGGATGTTGTGTTAACCTGCATGCGCCTATTTTGTTTAGATATCTATGCTGTCAAGACCATAATTCGTTATAGTGAATCCCAAATAATTGTATTCATTTACATACTTAATTTTACCTCATTTTATAATCAATTCCCCTCGATTTCCTCCGTGTACCTATATTTATCCGTGTACCTATATTTATGCTCAGTCCCAAATTTTACTTTCACGTTCTTACTTCCTAAGAGGAGAAAGTTTTTCGACGGACATTTTTTATTGTCTGCTCTGGTAACGAAAAAGGGGATAAATCCTATTGATATATATATATATATATATATATATATATATATATATATATATATATATATATAAGAAATTACTTCATCTAACACGTGGTGTAGCCAAAATACGTGTTTTGTGGGATTTTGATACCGAAAAATTGATTGTCGGCAAAACGTTTATCTGTGTGTCTGTCCGTGCGTCCGACCGTCTGGAGTCAACTGAACCGTTCAGTATATTTTCTTCAAAATCGATATTCCCCGAAAGAGCTCAATGCTTTGGGAGTTTCAAATAGATATTTTGATTTTTGAGCTTCACAAACATATTTTAAAATTTTCACCAATTGCCAATCACATTTTCAAAAAACAATTGGCACGAAATTTTTTGATTAAACATTGTCCTCGGATATCATACAGGACGCTTAAGAGAATGGTGCAGGTCACAAGTTTGTTGAAATGCCTGATTTTTCAAAAACTGAGAAAGTTTTTTGGACGTCTTTCTACAACTACAATATTGAAGAGAGAGATTTTTTTCTTAATGAAATCTGTTCTTTAAAGACATATTTTGAAATAAGGTCCTGTTCAATTTTTAGAAAAATATGAGTAGTTCTCGTGTTTGCCCAAAATACAGGCAATTTAATTTTTTTAAATAATTTTTTCTCAAAAAACGCTTCAATTTTTTTAAAGTTTCTAATATGTATCGAGGGACGGTAAAATATATGGTGGTAGCTCCAATTTCGGCGAACACCGTATTTTCGAAACTTGCAAAAATTGAGTGTTGAATATATTGGGTTCGGGCAATTACAATTTTAAGCGTCTGCTCGTGTTCGATCCGCGCTTCTGTATCGTTGTGGTAGGGGTGACGGCGAGTTAACTCCGAGGACCTCAGTTCGAGTCTTGGTACGGAAAAAACGTTTGCTGATTGAAGACATTTTTGCAGGATTATGTGGTAGCAGCGGAACAGTTGGAAATAATGCGAGAAAGAATGCTGTTTTAGCATCTCTAGTTCATATCCCTCTAGTCATGTAGTTGATACTCTCCTGCTCATTGACTATGATCACTTGTAACACTTCAACACTTAATAAGACCAACGACAGTGTATCTAGCATTTACAGTCACCGTTCACGATGAGAATTGTGCCCTTGATCATTGATAAGTTGTTGTGTTACTTAACGCTTTAGCATGCCTCTAAGTCAGAGGTGCCAGGACAAATATTTATCATGACAAAAGATAAATCAGATTTACAGATTCGGAGAAGAATTTTCACTCGTATTCAAGATTAAAAATATATAATTCATATAATGATTCTGAACAAAAGTATGGAAGCCATTCATGGTGTGTAAGGTAGGAATTGCCATTTCATTAGCCGATCACTACATACAATATTTAATTTAAATTATATGTCGTCCAAAAGAAGTAAAAAAGAAATATTCCATGTTTATGAAATAAGTATAATATATTCACTATTCTTTAGCTCCCAAATCCATACGCCTTTCTTTTACAATACAGAGTTGAATTATGAATAAAAGTACCAACAAACGTGAGAGAAAACAGTTAAAAACATGAAATTGTCAGTGATGAGTAATGATTTGCAATGGTAAACGAACTACAAATTGTGTATTAAAGTATTGCTGGCAAAGTATCCCCGCACCCACCTTTGCCTATTAATTGTTTATTACCGATTATAATTCAAATGATAAGCTTGGGCGTTGTAATAATATTGTTTTCTAAATATTTACCAAATGGAACTTCTTGTGAAAAGTTGGTCGTTAAAAAATCAACAATATTCATATGAAAAACTACCTACAAAATTAATAACATAGTTCGCCTTTGTCAAAATAATATTGATCAAGGCAATATATTACCATACATTTTAATTAGTCAATTTGGGATGTAGAGAGACAATATGCTTGCCTATTGGAAAATAACAGTTATATGCCCAGGCAGTGCTGGTCGTAATTAAATTCGATGAAGAGAGATGAAAGACAAAATTATGGACACGACGAATTACATATAAGGAAAGGGAAACCAGACATATTCTGCAAAAGTCATTCCCCTGGTCTGTATAACAATTCTGGCTACGACTATGCACATAAGGTGGTATATATCAGCAATTTAGTAAGTAATTAAGACAGAAAACTAACTTAAGGCGTGCTCGGAATATTCCTGATTATGTGTACGTTAACCGGAATTGGACTGTATAATCGTTGAAAATTAATCCTATTGAAATACAGGGCAATTCCCTCTGTTACAGAAAAGAAGTTAAAAACTTACTTGTTATATGAGAACACTTCATCATCTTGCAAGATATTCTGATGTAAAGCACTAAGATAATAGACACAACGTCATCATATCCTATTCAACGAACTTAATACAACGTAAATTATATTCTTCCCGTGAGATAATCACTAAGCATCGAATGTAAGAAGACACGTACTACATCGCACAACAACAGAAACACGCATTCACCGCAAGGTAACGGGTGACAAGTCTGCGGCGCGCCCTAACCTCTCTTCCCGGATGACAAGCGAGCAACGCGCTGCGGTACGGCGCACACTGGTTCAAAACAAACCAAATGGCGCTAAATAATAAATGTCAAATTCTCACCTCAAAACACATACGGTTTTGCAAGACAGAGTTGGAAAAAATACTTTAAATTTAATACTTAAATACTTCGCTAAATTACTTTGTAAGTACGTATTTAAATACATACACAAAATACATTAAGACTTGATGTACGTAAGTATTTAAAATACTTCAAATAACAAAATACTGTAAATATATAATAATATATTTTATATTTTTATTGCAGCAATATATTGTAATTATCAATTACAGTGAATTAGTAATTAACAATCAAACAAATTTCTGTACAATAACTATTGTAATATATTGTAACCATATGTATAAATATTTTCAAATATAAAATGATATCCAAAACAGTCTCACACAAAAAAATGGAATTTCTTTCAAAACGACTAATTTTTTCAAACAAATCATCAGACAATAAACCCATATTTGTCGAATATATAAAACGTATAAAGAAAAACAGTCATTCAACTGGCATGCAGGAACTAGTGTTATAACGAATAAACGCTTTCTTATGGCCCGATAATTGTCCAGCATTTTTAATGATTTAGATTTAATTAAAAGTGAAGAGAATCCAAATTCTACAGCAGAAAGGAGCTTTTATTTTTGTTTCAATGAGGAGCATTCACTAGCAGAATCCAGTCTAGGTCGATTTCAGTTGCTGTCTGGAGGAGAATTCTAGCGGCCGGCTGCTCTGTTCGGTAGTTTTCCGTGGTTTCTCCGATCAACACAACGCGAATGCTGGATCAGTGCCCTACCAAACGGGCCACGGACCACCCGCGATCTGTCCTTCCTCTTCCTTGTTCTATCCTCTCCCCTTACACACACACACACACACACACACTTACACTAACATGCACTACACTACCACATATTCCGGCAAACCGGTCGGGAGCTTAGACCTTCTCCCGGCTGGGGCGGTGCCCCGCTGGTGGGAGAGTCCTGGTTAGGGGGAAACCCGCTAGCCGACGGTAGGTCGGCGCCGGATCTCGCCATCCAGCGGGGGAAGATCACCGCCATCTTCCGAGAAAAAACATGCACTACTCTAACGGGACTAATGACCAAATCAGTTGATGCGCCCGGAAACACGAAAAAATCAATTAAAACTAGCAAAATCAAAGATAACTACCTTCGTTCTAAACGACCTTCTCGATCATTCCCGTTATTTTCCTGCCGTTATCGTTGTGAAAATTATGCATAGAAATTAAAAGCAATTATGACATTACAATTTTTCAATAATTAATATAATTTTGTTTTATAGAAGTGATATGAAGTTGAATAGAGTGGTGTGTTGAAGATTAATTAGTATAAGCGAACTTTAAGGATTAATCATGAATTATTAATGTACTACATTGTAAATAGACTTATACAATTTTATTAAATATTAATGTTCGGTATTTATACAAAACGGTTTAAATGAACCATAAAAAGTGGAATCTGACTATGCTACGTATTAGAGAAAGCAATTTACTATTTGTAGTTTCTGTGATATACGTAGAGAGCAGGCATATATTACTCCTTATATACTTATGTACGTATTGTGTTGATTGATTGATTTTTTCTTGTTTCCGGGCGCGTCAACTGCTTCGGTCATTAGCCCCGTTAGTGTAGTGCATGTTTTTTCTGCGGAGATGGCGGTGATCTCCCCCCGCTGGATGGCGAGATCCGGCGCCGACCTACCGTCGGCTAGCGGGTTTCCCCCTAACCAGGACTCTCCCACCAACGGGGCACCGCCCCAGCCGGGACAAGCTCTACGCTCCCGACCGGTCTCCTGGAATATGTAGCAGTGTAGTGCATGTTAGTGTAAGTGTGTGTGTAAGGGGAGAGGACAGGACAAGGAAGAGGAAGGACAGATCGCGCGCGGTCCGTGGCCCGTTTGTTAGGGTTCTCCTCCGCCATTCCCCAGGTGGTGATCGGAGAAACAACGGAAAACTACCGATCAGAGCAACCGGCCACTAGAATTCTCCTCCAGACAGCGACTGAACTTTACCTAGTGTACGTATTGTAGAAAGTGAAATATAGTAGAGAGAAAAAAGAGGAAAAGAAGGTGTGCGAGGCGGCGCCGTGGCGGCGGATGGGGGTGCGTGGCGGCGGCGCAGGGTAAGGGCGCGGGTCTAGGGCGCGGGGCGGGGGCGCGGGGCGACAAAGCTGAGGCGTGCCTATCGGACCGCCCACGAGGCTGCCCGGGTCGTGCAGGGCAACGCGGGCCTGCCTCCCCCGCGCCTGCGCCACCGCCCCAAACCCGCCCATCCCTTCCCTGGAGAGAGGTCTTCTATTGAATGGAGCGCTATTACAAGCCGTTCCGAGAAGACGCGTGAAGAACTTGCCGCCTTGCCGGGTCACGAGGCGTCCTTCACGAATACTCGCTCAGTCTGGAGACTTCTCATGTGTACGGCAGAAATTACTGATCCAGTGTGTGCTCCTGGTTTTACAATCATTAAATGGAAAAATCACTGAATCCATTGGCACATTATTATCATTATTTGGGTCAACATCCTGTTGCGCCAATGTTAATTCGTCTATTGAAGTACACGTGATTGTAATGTTCTTCTTTGTGTTATTTACTGACCGTTGGGTTGCTGCCCCTCATGATACTAGAAATAATGGGATCGTTTGAGTGCGTTCCTGGACTGCAACGCTATTTGTCACAAGTATGTAATATAAATTAATATATCGTATAAATTAATATATCGTATAAGGTGATTCTCTGCGATTACATTGCACAAAAGAATTGTAAAAAAGTTTCAATCGAATAGTATTACATACGCACTATATGAACTATAAATAAACTCAAAAAATCGTCTCATGACGTTCAGTATTTATTTTCCAAGACTAATGAAATCAGCGAGTTTTATAAATTCTTCGCTATTCCCTCCGAACCCTTGCGTTGGACACGTTTCTGAAACTGTAAATGATTTTTTTTACCTATACGTGGGTGTTGCGGTGGACTTAAGCAGGGAATTTTTCTATACACCTCAACGTTCAAAAACGTAATCCATCACATAATTATAAACAATGGAAGGAATTCATGTGTCAAACGATTGCTGAACATTACGTTTATGTACGCTCACTAATCTGCTAACTCAGAGAGCTCTCTATTTCCTTTTCACAAACTATTACCTCACGAAACGACGACTGCTTTTATCAGATCAATTGCAACTCGCACACCAAATCGGCCAAGATCAACTACATTCCAACTACACAATGTAGTTGGTCTTGAGTATTACGTAATGACAAATGACGGCAGATTAGATTCATTCTATTAATATTAAGATATTAAAATTTAATATTGAATACTAAAAACCCTTTTACTAGGAGCAAGTGTTTACACATCTATAGTTCACTCCTTATAATATGAAGGAAAAGAATCAAGAAATTGAATTGTGTAGAAACCTCAAATTTCTGTCTAAACAAAAATTCTTAATATTTAAAATATACTGATTCATTCCGAGAAGGATCGAAAATGAAACTAAATGTCTATCTCCTAGTTATTGCTAACAGAGAGTGATTAGTAGTTTAGCGTCCATCCCGTTCGCATTTCTAGATTCCGTGGTGCGTATGGTTTACGTTTTCGCTCGGCAAAGGGAATTCAGAGTTCTCTTGTTTCCCTACTAATAATTGAAACTCTATGTAGGTAACAAAGAAAACAAAAGATGCACGAAATTTTTTATAGTGAAAATTAACATGAACTGTTATCACGTGACTAGTACCTTATATAATGTTTAAAATAATGCATCTATTTATTCTAATGTTAAATAGTAATATGTGACAGGTCTCACATGTTTTTCCGTTGATGCCTTGCAATTTTCCATCAGGCAAATGTTTGGGCATAACATGAGAAATATATAAGTGCTTTTAAAATTGAGAAAATTCTTTGCACGAACTTCGGGTTTAGTGTGTCGTCTCTAATGGACGAGCAATTTGAATAATGATATGTGCCAGTTTATTGTTACGATCATACTGCAACATTTGTCATATATTAAGAGCTTCCTTCCCCATGGCAAGCTGTGATTAGTTGCCGACATCCCGCAAAAGATGACTCACAAGATAAATAAAAAGAAAATGGAGACCGATGCAAAAAAGTAAATGAAGAAGAAAATATTCCTAATATCAACAATTGATTTGGTATGTTGATTTGTTGCTCATTAAGTTTCTATTTAAAAGACCATTTTCCTTCTTAAACAACTTAAAGATAAATTTATGTTTATGGTATTTTTAATAAATCAGAATTTTCACACGAGTAGTGATTTTAATTTGCCGAAGTAGTGAGCTCCTACGAAGGATGATCAGAATTTGAGGTTTTAAATGTTATGGTTTTGTTAAGAAAAATGGATCTCCTTCGCACGTTAATACTGAAGTTCAACAATTTATGCCCAATAATTCTTTCATTTCTTTAGTTATTCAATATGTTCTTTCATTACTGTATTCAACTGTTCAGACAAGCACTTTATTTTGACGTTTGTAATTACCTAGCAAATTAGAAATTTATTTGAATTCTGTATAATGAAAAATGAACTTACGCATACATAAATAAAATACAATTGATTTTGATATATTTCAAATTACCGTTCTTACTATGCAGCTTTGAGTATTAGGAGATGGCATGATGTCATAAACTTGAAGTCACCTCCGTCATATATGTGAGTCTAGAAAGCTTATAGCATAGACAAACTGCGTGTGAGTACTCTGCTTGTAGCTGTGCTCGTGTTCAGTTGTGTTGTTTGGCATCGTTTTTAATATTTAAAAGCCTTGTTCAGAACTTTTTTTAACTGTTCATTATGGTTACTTGTGTGGCTAATGGCTGTACAAAGCATACGGGAAAACCGGAAATTACTTTCCACAAGTAAGTAGCTACGAGTACTCCACGTAATTTGGAACATTTAGTAACTTTGTAAGTTATTCCTTAATTTTCGTGATTTTTTTCTTTATTATTTCTTGCATATCCAAAGCGGAGACCATTGTGGATTAGAGCTGTTCGAAGAGACAATGCTGCCTAGCAATTATAGCAGGTTAGGTTCGGTTCATTGTCAAGAACTAGAGTTTGATAGAACGTCTTTATGGTGTGTATGTTTTCGAGAATTCGCAGTTCCATCAAATTTTCCAGCTTTTTCATCACACCTAAGAGAAGTAAGTTGTGGAGGTATATTGATTTATTGAAGAGATTATAAGAGCATTTAAGTTACCATGAACATTATTTTTCAGCCTACTACAAAGAAACGGCATGTTTTGCAGGAAGTGGATATCAATAGCAATCCTTGCCCATCCTTAAACTCGGAACTTGATGAATCTGATATTTTGACTTCATTTGAGAGTACGTGATGTTTATGAAATGATATGGTGAAATGAGCAAGTAACAAGCAGCTAATGACGTATTGTTAGGCCTATAGCATCAGAAGGTATTGGTTTGACAGACGTGTTTTAGACCCATCAATATGGCGAACTGGCTTCACTTGCTAAACACGGAAGAGGTTTGTAACGCCACCTTCATGTATTCATACTAGCTCCCTGGTTCTTTCTATTGAGCTGTTTTACACCATATTTCTTATATTCTAATTTTTGTCTCCCCGATAAATGTTCAATAGTATTTATTACTACAGGATTACGACGATGCAATCTAATCCAAGAAATATGCCCGAATTTTTTAACTTATTCTTATTTATGTTCGCGGACTATTTGTGTATGTTAACAATCATATTGTTGCATCTGATATTGTAGGAGTTTTAAAACGTGTTTATCTTCTTCCTCTTTTGAATCCATTTCCATCTCCCAATGCCCAGTCTTAACAAAATAAATTTCTCCATTGTTACAATTTGCTACAATATCTTTTTTTGCAGCATTCTTGTTTAGAACCACGTGCTATTTCGCTCGCACACTTTTGGACCGTTCCGACTGTACGCCGGGCGTGCCGCCACAGCATCGCGCCCACTAGGTTACTGGTGAAAAGCCACATCGCGCCGGATCGCGCTCCACGTGCCGGGAGGTTTTGATTATGAATTCCCCGCCGCCGCGAAGCTATCATTCAAGCCAGCCGAAAATTTCGAATTCAACGGCGATCATAAACAAGTGTTATGTAATTTAAAACTTGTCACAATATAATGAATCTTTCACACTTGGGGCGTGCAGCGCCCTGCGGCTGGTGAAGGTTACGTCCGGTCGGGTCGGGTGAGGCCCGACAACGGCATCCCATTAAGTTCTTAATTAACCCAGAAATACGGTGCACCCTGGGGCGAGAGGGCGGCGGGGTCCGAGTGCTCACCTCCCGGCGCTAGCACTTTCTCTCCTCACCTGTAAGTGCTCGGGTCAAGCGATTACTCGGGATAACACAGCAAACAGGGACGGGGAGAAGCTGAGCCGCTAGCCTGTTATAGATTCGTAACTCTAAAAAAAAATAGTGTTTTGCTTCTCCCTTCTCCAGAGATGTTAGGGAGGCCGATTTTGAGTATGAATTGGTCGCAGGGCATGTTTCCCCAAGACACCCAGAGACACTAATACCACAACGAAGTTCAATAATTGAGGAAAGTATTCCCGCATGGGACTAGTGCTACAGATGAATTGGAAGTCAAGGACGGAGCAATACTATCTAATTAGGCAAAGCAGTATCATAAATATGTAAAGGGAAAATAATTTAATGAACATTTGAAGAAAAATATGGTTTAAAGTTCGTTAAAAAGTCCATGCACGTCTTTGGGTAAAAGTTCACTACACTTGCAATTATGATTTTACTATAGATATCCCGTAATATTAAAATCGTAGGCAACTTCATAATTCGATGTAACCTGCAATGATTTTATATTTCCAACAGGTAATAAGCCCTTTTATTACATTCCTTCTTTCTAGAAATCCTCTTTAATCCCGCACTACACTTACTGAAAGAGTTCAGGTCAAATTGTCCCTCATGCAGAACTGCTCCCAGTCAGTCTGAAGCCGAACAATAGCATTATTAATTGTCTGGCAAAAATTTCAGACCATCTACCCAAAGATTCACTTTTGTCTCATAATAATTCTGTGAGTCGTTTCAAGGAAGTTCTCAAAGCAACTAAAAGAATTGAGGGGAGGAAGAAATGCTTTTCTGGTCTACTCTCACGTCAATATTGTGGAATTGAATTATAATGAATTCGTTCACTTCACTAGTACTTGCTGAATCTGGAAGAGAATGTTACATTCATCTCAGGTTTCACATCGCTCATGCAAATACTCGTAAGTATTGCTTTAGTTACTGCTACAAAAACATCGTGGCATATTCTGCTTGTTTCTGAACACTATTAGTTATTGAAAATAAAAAAAAGTGTAAAAGTATTAAAAATATTTATTTTTCATACTAAGATTCATATAGTAATTGCATCAAATCATTACTATCCCAATAATTTAATTAACGAGTAAAAGAAAAACATACAGGGGCATTATTTTACCAACGTTTCATATTCTCAGCATCGATCCTGTGATCTTCTTGAGTTCTCTTTCCTCCCATATTCCGCGTTCTCCGTTCAATTCGTGTGGATTTCCCTCGCTTCCTCGCCTACCACGCTTCTCGCTCTCACTGCTCGCCCCCCCCCTCGCCCTTGCGACCCTGCCCCTCCCACGCCTCCGTGCGCAGACAAAGGAGGCACGGGGCTTTCAGCCGGAGAATGAGCTCGAAGTTTGCCGACGACCTCTTGACCCGGGAGAAAATGATCTCTCTCAGTAGCCTCTCACACACGTGCGCGACAACCCCTCCCCCCAGCTCCTCCGCCAGGCGCTCTCTCACGTCCACTGCTTCAATATTGTTAATATAAAGCTACTGAATCTCCCAAAGACTCAAAAAGCTTTTCAATATTGACCCTTGGCTATCTGTAAAACGAACAAATTACTATTTGTGGTTATTATGGCAGTTATTTGAAATTTCGCGATTATTGTGGATAAATATTAAAAAGAAATAAACAAAACTCGGATTAATTCTAACAACGTTTTTCCTTTTTTTAATTTAAGTTTACTCAAATAAATTGACAACACAATTTATCTTTCTGAGCGTTTTCAAGAAATACCTAGGAAATTGTTTAAAAAATATTTACGTTGGGTGAACATTTTCTATCATTTTTGTATATCATATTATTAATTTGTGTATTGTATATTCATATTGATGTTGTCTTCATGCCTTCTTGTTTTTTGTACACTAGCCCTAATGATGGAATTAAAAGATAGCGAAACGTCCGCAAACTAATGTTTTAGTTGTTTTTGCTCCAACCAAATTCTGTGAATTACATCCCTCAAAAAATATTTACTTTACATTTATAATAATTTATTACTTTTTGAATTTTGTTGTCTGTATTATATTTTACAGTTGCAAATTGGTCAAATAAACATCGATATTATTCAATATTTTTAAAGTAAATAAATAATTTTGAATAATATCATAGGTGAACCCAGACTTTTTCTCTGAGGGAGACTATAGGTATGGTGTCCAACCGACTTGTTTTCTTTTAAAGAGTCTTTATATGCATCATTTGTTTTTGCGGATAGGGGCTGAAGACCCATGACCCCTATACTACTTTGGGTGTGTCTCTGAATAATGTCCATGCCTTTTTATTTGGTAAAAGAGGATCTATAATTTATTTGCAATTAACCTCTTCTGCGACAAAGCTTTGGAATGAAGGCACAATGTACTGTTACCCTTTCCTTTATACGGAAGAATTCTTTTCTATAAATGCAACAGTATCGTACACGTATCTCTTAGGAGAATCTATTTAACTCTCTCTAACTTAAATATTTTGCAGAATATTTGTTAGCATTGAAGAATTTTGATCTCCAAATTTTCATAATTTCAATAGTCTGCGGGTTTAAAATTCATTTGTAATTTACTCATTGTCGATCAATGCATTGACGGTTTGACAATGAACATTGAGAGTGAGAGGGGGCTTTCTACGTGTGTCGCAGTTTCTTTCTTGGGTCCGCTGGCAGAGCATTCAACAATGCAATAGTATTCAAACTGCTTTGTAAGGTGATTGGAAAGTTGATCCTTCTCTGTGATCGAATAATACGCACGGCTTGCACACGGACAGGAAGTAAGTTGAGTTAATTAACCTAATGAATTGTGCTTGTAACCACGTGCTGTTTTACAAAACTTATGACTGGCGATTGTAGCTGCATGCATTGATGTAACCGTGGCTTAATTGAAGTTTTCGATTTTTTTTTTCAAATTTATTCTCGCTTGGCCTGTGGCCTACAGCAGCCATATACGACTAATACGTTGAAAGGTGTATTGTACTTGTACTGTATACTTGTTTTCTATTGGCACTTGAACTTTATTGGAAAAAGCTAATCGATTCCAGTGTACTTAAAATTAAACGAAGAAAACCCTGAGCAAGTTTTGCTTAATACGTTTTCGATATAGATTTTTTTCCAGTGTTCAAGTGCATTGCTGACGTTTTCCAGGTATTTCGTTGTAACTTTTTGAGGATATAAGACGGAATTGTGCTATGTTGTGGGTAATATGTAGTTCTTGATAAAGCTAGGAGTTTTGAAGTGCTTTCGAGTTCGACTTTTGAAGTTTTTATTGAATTTTACTTTCTCACTACGAAGTAGAGAGAAAGATTTGTTGTATTAACAATAATAGCTCATGTTAACGATGCTTAAAATAAAAACTTCTAAAAGTGTGCAATCGTTAGAAAAAGTATTTTTGAACTCGTAATTGAACTTCTTTAGTTTCTTTTACCTATCATGATTATTCACTGTTGATCTTAAATTACAATGATCAACACAAGAAATCAGAAAATACTCTTTTGCAAATGGCACAAAATATACGAAGAAGGCAATCAACGAATGTGCTATTCAATGAAGGGAAATGCAAGAAATTCGCATTTTTAGCACTTCTCAGAACGGTAACTTCCTCGACAGAAAACGTTGCAAGTCAAACTAGGAAAAACTGCAGAAAAGTATGTGGAAGTTCGAGCGCACAACCCGTTAGTAATGAAACTTGGCGCTTCAACAAAGGTCCTGCGGGCAGCTAGACTTTCCTGAAGAAACGTCGGGGATTCTCTTGTCTGTCCTCTGGCAGTCACGTCCTCGGCAAAGAGCGAAATCGAATTAATTTGCCTAGTAGCGGTTGGAGTGACGCTCAATTTGTCTCCAGAATTGGAGGACTGGAGTCGTGATGAATGAGAAGATCCAAACGTGATCGGGAGGGAACTTCCCGTAGTCTCGTGCCATCGAGGTCATTGGCTTCTGGAGGGCGAACTTCCGGGTGGCGGTACTATGTAGATCATCACCACACATCTGCGCAGAAGGGAACCAGGAGATAAAATGAGGGAAAACATTTTGGAAACAAGACAATCGTTCGATCAAACAAGCAACAAGATTACCGTTCATTTAAAGAGTGGATGCGCCGACTTTGATGCCTGTACCACTGAAGTCTGCTGTATTCACCATCTTCAATTTAAAATAGGTGCAATGTGAACAATCCGTGAACATGTAATAATAGATCGAAATCATCTCTAATATGAAAATATGTCAAACTGATCTGGTTGTTGAGTAAAATAAGGAAGCACAAGTTCACAACCATATATTCGAATAAAAACTACAAATTAAAGCAATTGAGGTTGAGTTCTTGATTAACTAATAATACTAGTGAGCGCCATATTGATCTGAAATAACTTTTTTACAGTATGTATCACTTCCAAACAGAAGGTTTAATATTTCGATTATCGAAAGTTGTTCCTATACGTAATACTGGAAAAGTAATAGGACGGGAAGATGCAAAACTACAATGTTATGTGTAGCATTTATCATGGATTGAATGTGCATCTGCTGATTTCTTTGTAGAGTAACTTTAAAAAATTCTACATCTTTTACTTAAATACATTTAACGTACCCTTGAATCATTGTTTATCACCCAGCAATTGAAATCAATGACACTTTGTTTTAAGCGGCGAGGCTCAGGCCATCAGGCCTGCTTTTCCGCCTTACCACCCCGAACTTCGCCACGCTCCTTTCCCCTCTAGTAAAGAAAGAAGGCATTACTCGGGTAAGAAAACATGCGATTAGAATTTAGCTCATTCTTTTAGCCCTGAGGATCTTTTACATGAAATAAATGTACAATTTGGGGCAACATAGAATTCTCCTCCAGACAGCGTCTGCCCTCGACCTAGCTATCTGGCTAGTGTCGAAAATCCTGTTATCGTCGGGACTCGAACCCTAGGACCTGGTAACTTAGTCACTACAGTGACAGATTCCCTGAGACACCTAAGTCTGTTTCAATGCCAAAATTGATACTGGAAGTTTGCCGGGAGTATGCAACAATGAATTTGCTTACAGTTGCCCGTAGAAACGACGATCGAAGTAGGTAAGGCGGCGAGGGGCAGAGGGGGCAGGTGACAATCATCAGAGTTACAGGTACGTCATCGACTTCCCATCGACCACTTCTTTTTATGGGGTATGAAAGTCTTGCCTAATAACAAGAATAATTAGTGATTCTAAAACAGCAGGTACTTTCTCGCCCGTACTTATACAAATAACTGATACAAATAATAATACGACCCGCTACGTTACAAGCATGAATACATGGAGCTGGCATTATCAACGCCTGCCATGTTCTGCAAGTGAAGTCGGTCCGTCATGTTAATGTGCCCAAAACACGTCTCTCAAACACGATAATAAATAGGTAGTACTCATTTTTCAATGAAATTTAATAATCTTCGGAATATAAAGCAAAGTGATGCACGAATTATTACGAAATATTTTTAGAATTAGTGTTGTCGCAATATTTAAGTCTGGCTACCATACCAACTACATGATTTAGAAAAAGGACATTGTCTTACTTGAACTGTTACTTCTTAATTTCATCATTTACTTACGTAAATAGTAAGTATTTTCATCTGAAGTCAAAAGAGCAGGTCCTAAAGTTTAGAGTTTGAAGATGGGCTGGTAATACAATTGATGTCAACATTGTGCAAAAGTTTCGGGTTTCTTTGCAGAAGACGTCAAAAATAATAATGTTAGTAATCCTTTTGAAGACAATTTAAGCTAACAATTATCCCCACACAATTTACGTCTCTAAGGTGTGGTAGAAAAGCTACCAAAATAGTTGGAATTGCGCGTTTCCACAAACTTATGTATCATAAAGAAGTTCTATCAAAATCCTATTCTTGAAAATGAACCGAGCATAACTTGCTGGATGTTTTAGACTGTCAGTTGTCTTCTTGCACTACTCTAATCCACGGTGCTCTCATCTTTACTGTGAAGAGAAAAATCACGAAAATTAATCTTCTTCAAATTTTACTATGTTTTCCAAGCCATATAAAGTAACTGTTTACACGAGAAAAGTAATTCATGCTTTTCCTGAACAATTTGCACACCAGTAATCCACACAAATAAGCATGAGGAACTGTTATGAAAGCATGTTAATCTGATCAAAGCTTTTAAATACTAAAAACTATGAGGAATAACACACTTCAACACGAAGACGCCTACAAGCGTTTTGGGCACAGCAATATAGCGGATCGTTACTTCAAGTTCGTGATGTCATGCTATCTCCCTATATCTCTAGCTGCACTGTTACAAGGGTGAGAAGGAGCAGGGGGACAAACGGCGAGACGGTGACGGGATAGGGCAGTGTAGAGCGGGGTACACAATACGTAGAATTATTTTCTTTTCCTTGTCTAATAGATGATTAAAAAAAGTAAATACTAAGGAAATGCAACGTACTTCAGTTAGTGACAAATATAACCCTCCCATTCTGCGCCCAATCGGGCTACATGTGACAATCAGGCTCCTGTTTGTTTGTCATTTGTGTTACTATTATTATTATTATTATTATTATTAATTATTATTATTATTATTATTATTATTATTATTATTATTATTATTATTATTATTATTATTATTGAGCATGCAAAATCCCTTCAAGGGCAAAGACCTCCTTCTTCAGCAGGGTGAAAAGTTGGCATATACGTTTAGACACAAAATGAAATTACATAAAATTACACAAAAGAAATTGCACAAAACGAAACTACACAGAAGGAAATTACACAATACGAAACTACTTAATATGAAATTACAATTAATTACACAATTTTAAACAAATGAAAATTTTTCTATTTGCCTCAAACTCTTCCGTCGGTCTTCCTCTTATCTCAGTCTTTCGTTAGACCTTTAATCCGAAGCGATTTTCACACTAAATGTATTACAAAAGCAAACTAAAAGCACTTGAA
This sequence comes from Teleogryllus occipitalis, assembly GCA_011170035.1. Taxonomy (NCBI): domain Eukaryota; kingdom Metazoa; phylum Arthropoda; class Insecta; order Orthoptera; family Gryllidae; genus Teleogryllus; species Teleogryllus occipitalis. Next base: position 55,367 of record BLKR01005431.1, read on the forward strand.
ACCCACAAATTACATTATTTTTCTCTTTGTGACAAACTCCTCGGTAGATGCTTTCCATTTGTCTCTGTCTTTCGCTTCCCTTGACCACGTGTTTCCAAGGTCGTCCTTAAATACATCACTATATCTTCTGCGCTGTCTACCATCTACCATTTTGCCATCCCACTCAAGGGTCCCGTAGGTTGGGTCTTGTCATTTGTATAGAAATCTTCAAAATAAGTTAAAGACCTACTTTTACGGGAAATATTTTTAAAACAAGAAAGGAAAAATTGGTTAAAAACATGTAGAACTATTTTCAAAAGAGATAAATCAATTTGTGGATATTGTTAATTTTACCTTGTTATATGAAAGAAACATGGTCCATCACATTTAGCGATACAATACACCAACCAGCTACAAAGTTAGTGTAGAAAATTCGAAAACAGGGGATCGATCCTTGGACCTTCCGGGCTACGCTGACTGGCAACTACACATTTTGCTAACGCACCTGGGGGGTGTCGTGCGGATGCGCACTTTCTCTTCCGCCGCAACCCTCCGCGGCAGGGCGCGCCCCCCAGCGGCCACGACTCGGCCGGAGCCACGCGTCCAGTCGACGAGGCGAGAGATCAGCCCGCAGCGCACAGTGGGTCAGGCACTCATCTGTCTTACAATAAATGGTCAGCCAGTCACCTAAGACAGAAGTCCTTTGCACATTCTCGTACACATACGTATATACGGAGTAATGTATGGAGTGTAGAGAAAGTCGTGTAATGCTACCGAAAATCGATTTCGAGATTTCAAAGGAAATACACGTTTTGCGATTCCTGATACCGAAAAAGTATTGTTTTTTCCTTCAAAACGTCCGTTTGTCCGTCTGCCTGGCCGTCTATCCGTCTATGATGAACATTAGCGGCGAAACTATTCGTTGGAATTTTGCCAAACTGAATGTTCCCCGGTCAATCAGCACTGGTTCAAAGCCTTTGATTTTGAAAAATAATTCTTGAAAATTTGGGGGTGCTTGTCATTAAGTTCATTGTTGGGACTTATAGAAACTTCTCTCAAAATGGATCCGAACATTTTCTTCAATTTTTTTTTATAAAACACAATTAAATACAATTAAATAGGGTTAAAGATTTGGAATGAAGAAATCGAAAATCATGTAAAACATAAAGAAGCTATACAATCTTTCTCAACAATCCTACCGAAAATAACAAGGAAGAGTATAGAAAAGCCAGAAATAAAGTAAAATCAATAATCAAGAAGGCGCATTCAGATTCTTGGGAAATATTTATAGGAAGGATAGAACACGATTTGTTTGGCAGACAAGCATTAGCATTAAAGGTAGTTGGAAACATAAATGAAAATGTAAGAGAAAATGTTCAGATAAAAATAATAGAGGAACACAGATGGATAAAACATTACAAAGACTTGTGATATGAAGAAAAAAGTGAAATGATTAAAATACATGCTAATACAAATGTAGACAATCTCTCAATTGAAGAACTACAAGAAGCTCTGAAAACATCAAAAAAATAGAAAAGCTTCAGGTATGAATGGGATAAACACAGACTTTTTAAAGTGTGCAGGAATCCTTTTCCATATACGCCTCCTCTATTTCTTCGATATGTATTGGAAAAATAAAGATTTCAAAAGAATGGCGGCAAGCAAAGGTAATTTCGGTCTTTAAGTAAAGACATAGAAGAAATCCCAGGGAGGAATTTGTAGTTTTGCATTATTTTGAGTGAAAAATGAGCAACATTAAAACATTGAAAACAAGATTTTCTCATTTTCTCGACTCCAAATTTATACTTTAAACTTTTGTTTGGATAATGCTGAGTGCAGAGAATAAGATGATTTATGCGCGATGTTGCCCATGTTTTTTTCAAAAATTAGGCAAAGATAATTTTAAGAGATCTCTCACGTAGTTAGTATTTACATTACCAGCAAGTTTTGTACATTATTGAATTTGTGAGTAGAAGCGCTTCAAATGGTTACCAATGAAGTTTCTCAAGGACCCAAATTTTCTGTGAAAATGAGCTCAAAATTGCGCATTTTCAGAAACGCTTAAACGAACTCTTCTAAAAAATGATTCCAAATTTTGTCTTTATTTTTTTCTTCGAATAGAAAAAATGATATTTAACGACATGTGTAATTAAAATTAATATGAAAATTATTGTTAACTTAGCAGTTCAAGAATGTAGGCTAATATTGAAATACAGAAAACCCTCGTTAACACGAACTCGTTTAACACGAATTTTGCCGTAATACGAACAAAACTTTGGTTCCGGCAAGGGATTACTGTAATACGAACATTTTATAATATTCGGATAACACAAATTTTTATAACACGAACTCCGATAAAGTCGGTCCTTTGGAATTCGTGTTAATGAGGGTTTACTGTATTTCGAAATGAAATAATATAAAATTTTGATAAAAAATAATTAGAATCTCATATCTATCAGGGGCCCTAAGTGTGTGCATAGTCTGTTTATCTTTGTTCATCCAGATTTCGAGCAAACCTCAATACTTGAATTCATCGCAGCTGCGTTCGTTTTCTCTTTCTTCGTGACCCACTGGGCGGAGCCTCCGCAGAACGAACATCAGGAGGCCTCTGGCGAGGCGTGACGCAACAGCTTCATCGGATGAGCCTGGTGCGTAAATTTTTGTGGGATAATGGCGCCTATTCCGAAAGGAGACCATCACCTACCTCTGGGCAGTAGTAGCCCCATTGCATGTGGGTTTCGTTATGGAAATGTCAGACTTTCCATACTTTGTTGTGATGATCCCTTCAAATAGGTCGACCCAGTTTCGAAGACTGTGTTGTGTCTCAAAGCTAGTTGATGTGATAATCACGCCTATTAGTCCGTATTCACTTCTCGAGACATGTTGCATACACGAAGAGAACAAGGCAAGACACGTTTTCGACTGCTTAGATGGACCTGGAATTCAATTGGGCAAGGCCGCCTCCGATTCCCTGATCAACGGAGTGACACCAACAGGTAAATTTTGGTCAAAGCACAGAAAATAAACTTTTCTTATAATTTTACACAAACATTTGATTTATCAAAATTAAATATAATTGAAAATAAAATTTAAGAATAACTCTATGTATTATTGATAACATAAATGACTAGAGAATGAATCTGATACTGGAGGATTGGTTTTAGAAATATTATAAGTAGACTCTTGTAAGCCCAAGGAAATCAACCCGTCGCGTATCTTTTCGATTTGATGTACTACATAAGTGTCCTATTCAATAGTGATTCACGATAATTAATATATTCGTGTGATTGTGACAGAGGTTTCATTATTCAACAAACATAATTTTATTGGTACATATATTGGTAACATTCATAAACTTGGGACATTATCTCCACTATCATAAAAATTTCTGATTATAACCGTGTGGTTTTTCAAGACTTTTAACACTATTAAACAAAGTGTAAAATGAATTATTTGCAACAAATTCATTCTGAAAATTATGTATGGTGTTTTAACTCAGAAGTAAAATAATAGTTATTAAAAAGGTATTGAATTTGTGTTATGCTATTCTAACGTATCCATTATTCATTTCAGTTGGCACCACGCAACAAACGGAAGATCGTGCTTCATTGTGATTGGTCTGATTTGCCTGTCAAGGTCACTCAAACAGCCGTCACCCTTCTCGCTTCAAACTGCCTCCCTTGACTCAGCAGTCTTGTGTCTAGTCTCTTTGGAATTGGGGTGGGCGAATTGTGGACGCTTCAAATAACATCATTTTCCTGAATACAAAAACTACATATTTCTGTCAGAATAACAAGGTATGTATTGTAAAATTTAATGAAACTAAAAAATACAAACCATATCAACTAACAAGTGTTGCACGAAACTGATTTTTAGATTGTATGGCAATTGCATGCATTCTACTTATTTAGAAAAGTAATGGCAAATACATTTTTTTTGCGGTTTAAATGTTGTATTCTGAGAGTTTTCGTCTTATATGATTCATAATCTTTCAACATGAATTTTATTCTTTGAAAACGCTTTCGAGGATTACACGAATTTAAGTATTTTGTTTCTGCCAAACAATTTTTGAGATAGTATACTTATGTGAAAATAATGTCCGTTTTCTTAGCTGTTGCACGACACACGCACGTAGGAAATTCGTGATAGGTTTTTCAGCTTCATGAACTATTCTTTCTACTATTAATTTCTTGAAACAAATAAAGTAAATGTAATGTAGTGAAAATGTTTAGATTTAGGAAATTCAGTTGTTTTACGAACGCTTATGAAAAGAATCTGAAACGTTTCATTTATAGTGAAATGTACTTAGTAAATAATAATTCCAGTAATTGTTTAAACAATTTGCTAGTATTATAAAATTGATATAACAAAAATTTAATTTTCCCTCTATAATAGGTATAGTGATCAAGATTTTAGAATTAGGTATCTGGAGACTTCAACAGATAAAATGTTGCGCGTACGCTCAAAATCAGTTCATATTTTTCGGCATCTTTACAAAATAGTTCTTTACGTAAAATCCTTTGAATTTATTATTATGATCCATTTATACAGACAATCCATCTCTATGTAGCGTTCTGGTATAAATTTCGGTATTGTAAGGAATATTTAACAACAGAAGTACTTTCTCCACAAAATATTTATTTCTTAAGTGCATGTTCAAAATATATTTCATTACCAAATATTATGTATCAGCATTTCTCAAAGCTTTCACTTCAAGGTCTTGGAAGATGTAAGTTGTGTGCAACTCGTCACTATTACATAATAATTTTGTTTTGAATATCCACATATTGTATATTGAAAATATTTAAAAACATTTTAACAGAGTAATTAATAACATCAATTAATAATTTATATATAATAATAACACCAATAATAAGCATGAGTTTAGAATATTTCATCCGAATGAATCAATAGAAATAACGGTGAACCTCGTTCTGCAACATTCGGCCATAGAAATTTTGTGTTGCGGTACGCCCGTCAAGTTGATTACATCAGATAAAATGTGGGAAACTCAGTTTCCAGAAGCCCAAGGATATATAATAGTGTGCTTCTAATGCATAGTGAGTTGGTGTCGTACTGGATTTATCTTACGCGTGAACTTGTGTTCGCAAGGAGTTACCAAATGGACCCGATTAAGCCTTCTTACAGAGGGCTTACGTACATCCATATCCGTTTCAGTACAATAGAAATTAACGGCGTTCTCCCACGGCTGCCTGGTTATGTTGAAAGCATGCGTTAGGAGGTGACCGCTCCGCCCTCGGCTGCCACCGGCGCCCAGGACAATCGCGTATTGTTCAGAGGCGAATCAGAATCCGCTTTCGCGACGACTGCCTTGATGGCCTTTCTCGCACTTTCCCACTCTTTTCACTGCGGACTACTTTAGTACGAAATATACCTTAACCAATTGGTTAAGAAAGGAAGTGTGACATTAGGGCGGGATTAAAAATATTGAAGCATCGAGGATCGTGGTTATGAGGGCAAAATAAAAATAGTTGAATGGTGCTACATGTTCTCTTATGGAAGGAATTATGAAATGGAATTATGGAAAAATGAAAAGACAAACCGAGTCAAGTTAACAACTAGTTAAGTAGTAAATAAGTAAATCTGAATCATTAAAATAACATAAAAATAAAATCATGTATGTACCTTGGGCGTTAACTGGTTTTAATGATATCAAGCGATAAAACACCCACAGGCCAATGACTCTTAGGCTTTTTGTCACCGCTCGGTCATCAGAACCCTTATAATGCCCTTGGTGCATAAATAACTATTACAACGTGTTCAGTATAAAGCAGATGTATGTCCTTCATGTACGCAAGGTACACACCGCGTACCTTGTAACTTAGTAAAAAAAACTTCTACTTTATTTGTTATAGAAAATAAATCTTCCTTTATTTATTTATAACAAAAATCTTCTAATTTATTGAAAGCGTGGTGTCGTTTGACTCTAGCAGTTATGAAATGCCCGCGCTTGCCAAGCATCGGTGTGTGCGAGGCGCGTAGGGCGTCAGACGGCTCGAGTGCAATCGGATGTGATCGGAGCATTTCGTGCAGACCAGCAATTGGCTGGGTTGCGGGACCTCTCTTGAATTAAAGCAGTGTTTCAAACGAAAATTTTGGCTTTTAATGTTGAATGCTTATAGGGGTATCCACAATGAAGTGCGTAATTGTAAGTGTAATATATGTTTATGCTTATACGTGCAAATTCAGATTTTAGTTTATCGTTTTAGATGAAACTACCACGTGAGTTATATGCAATCAGTAAGATTGCGTCCGCTAGTGTTTCGGCAGGAAGAGCACGAACATGGATCTTTCTACTGCAGGCAGCGACGTAGACGGACACACGTGCATGATTTGTGATTTATTGATGAGTTTTGTTTCGCGGAACTTTGAAGATAAGAAAAGCAGTATTATGGCAGGAAGGCCAAAGTTGGACATTACTATAACTACTAGTTCGTAAACCTATGAAAGAAAAACGGGTATAATGCATTTACGGGTATAATGTATACGGGTATAATGCATTTACCATTACATTGCATTTACATCATCATAAAGTAATGATTAGAACAGTATATTATTGTTTCAAATAAAGATAAACGCTTTTAATGTGGAATACTTGATGTGATAAAACAATCTGGTTTCTTGTTCCGTCCTTCAATTTTATTATTCATGTAGATAATTAATTCATATAATTTTATTTGTTCAACATACAAACTCGTGATATATTTTTTAAAGTAATAGTTATTTAAAAATTAATGACCATTCTTTTACATAATTATTGAATGTTATACGTATGGAGATATTTCAAAATGTAGGAATATGGTAATGAAGTAAGACGTAGAGATAGAAAGAAATGGCAGGACTCAAGGCAACCAGTCACGAAGCAGCTTTGGTAATCAGGATGTCCCCAGGATACAAACCTCGGTTCACAGAGGCGGCACCTACACTATGGATCGTCCAGTAAGGGTAAGTATGAGAGGTGTGTAAGGATTGTATGTATGTATGAAACCTCTTGTGGTCTACAACACCACAATTCCTTGCTTCGTCAGGGGAACAAGCCCCCGGGGTGGGCACCTTAGACTTTTTGGCTTTTATATTCACCCTTCACCGACGCGCAATACGCCGACAGACTGACGTCCGGATCCAGCCGGAACCGTTTGCCCTCGCGGCAACCTCCCAATACAATACCTGGGCAGGGGCCGCCCTGCTAGCTCAGAGCTCCTAGCTTCCCTGGCTAGTACCGGAGCCTAAACAATGTGCCACTTACATGTGCGGGGAACAAGTTCCCTCCTCCATGCCCAGAGTATCGGACCACTGCCACAACGATCCGGTAGCCCAACTGGGATCACCTGAACTAAGGTCTGTACTCTCCCGATTGCTTGCCGCCAGCTATCGACGTGGGTAACGCCGGAACCTGGGCAACCTGATATCTAGTTTCCCGCCGGACTTTAAAGTGGGATCCGGAGTACTCCGAAGAGCATTCTTCGCCCAATCCTGCCCAAAGGACGACGCATCATAGGCCCAACTGGTGGGTATCCGGGCGAACCCAACTACCTGGAGCTTAGCGTCGCCTTCTCATTGCCAGCACCTTCAGGCTAACGACGTGAGCGGCGCCGCGAGACTCAGGGTCCGGGTGATCGTCTACGACACTCCACCAGAGACCCCGACAACATACGCCATCGTGATCCCCCCCTCCCTGCGGGGTGTGTGAAAGGATTAGGAGGGAGACGAATGTCCTGGCCACTGCACCACAGATGGCTCCCCGATCGCTTGCTCTACCCCTCTGGAAAGCTCCTTCTCGTTGCCCTCTTCGCGTTGCTCCGCCTCAGCCGCCGCCACCGCATGAGCTACACCAGCTCTGCGGCAAGAGAATGAAGGCGAGCGTTTGTAATTTACGTTCGAACCCCAAATGGCGGCTGCGCTGCTGGTAATAGCTGGCACGCTAATAGTGGCGGTAACCACGATCACTGTGGCGCGCTTATACCAACTGCCTGGTCAAACACAGGAATGGCCAGAATAAAGACCCAAAGAACCTAATCTGTTACGTTTCTTTTTTTTTTCTTAATTTTAACATTGTAATTACTCCTGCTTAAGGACCATTTACGAGTATCATGCTAAGAATTTTCTTTTCTGCAGCTGAATCCTCCTAGAAAATTCGTCTTCGCAATTTGAATATTAAATCTAAATAAAAATCGAGGAAAAAGAATGGGTTGACTTGCATGGATAAGGTGCCTAAGAGCGTGTACAGACTCAGCGCTTCGGTGCGAATGGTCGCGGGTTCGAGTCTCGCCTTGGGCATGGTTATTTGTACCTTGTCTCCTGTATGTGTTGTCGTGGAGAGCCTCGTGTTCAGCTGACCGCAGATCAGAGGAGCCCGCGAGTGTATTGGTATCTAGTGTATGGTCGAATATGCGTCCCATCTGGACGTAAAGAGTAACCGGCTGTCGGCTGGATTAAAGCACTTGGAAAAAATAAAGAACGATATGCGAAAGAGGAAAAAGAATAATTAAGTAAAGTGTAGAGTTCGTTGAAGAAGTGTAGATTTTACAGAAATGTGATCAATAAGAAAATTACATTTTAGAAATGAAAATATTAACTTTTAACGACAACAGGTTTAGTTTAAGAGTGGACAACTTTTTTGTTTACCAATATATCCCCGAAGTGAGTGTAATGTGCAAATTATCCAACGCTTTTCTATGATTTCTAGAAACGATTGGCTACCATACTTCAGTAGATTTACACTCACGACGTTTCGTGTAACATATGCATGCGACAAAATTCGATATACAATCCATTGGATAATTCGAACACCTTTAATTTGAATTTACTCCTTGGTTCCTAATAGTTTATATCTAAATAATGTTAAAACATCGTAGGTAATTCGAATTTTGTTTTGGAGAAATCGAAATGTTTACTTCCATGATAGAGGATTTGAAAACTTGGTATTCGGGAATAGGCGAGGCAGCGTTCGAAAGCTGTCGACAACCCGCACCCTTACTCCGTACCTCCAAGGTCAGTCCTCCCCTCTTTCCCTCTCGACTCGAAGACTGAATCAGTGTTCCCGAGGTGTCACATTGAAAACGGCCAACCGCGATCTGCCAGCTGGGCTTGCGGAGGTTTTCGTGTGAGCCAGAAATTGTATACATTTTTGTTTGTTCTCTTGTGCATGTATCGAGCAACGATGTTGTTATCAAAGGCAAGCACTTATAAATCTTTAACGCAGCCAGAAAAGATAATGGCCATTAAAGAAGTGAAAAAATGATTAAAGAAAAATCATTTAATAAATCTTTTAATAATTAATACATCTAATTATTTCTGAAGTAAAGGTTTGATTGTTAAATTTTGATATATAAGTGCTTTTCAGCCTTCTTATAAAACTTTTTTAATTGAAATATTTGGATTTTTTTAACAGTCTCCTGGGGGCCATATTTACCTGTATTAATTTCTTCCAGCAATGATATTCCTGAAAAAATTGCAATCGACGTAGTTACGTTTAACATTTATAAATATATTTTGATATTTTTCAAGGAAACTTTATGGCCATCGTTCAACCATATTTCATCCTGATAGTTAATAAGGACATTCTGCTGGTTTTCCTCCGCATTGTTTCATTTTACTGTCCATGTTTCATATTTGCAATGTATCAATTGCCTTTTCTTTATTTGTTCTACATACATTGTTGCTCCTGGTCAAACTAGATTAAAATGCTTGGTGTTTTGTGGAGATTAGTCACCCTAGACTTATTCAAATTATTTCCAACCATTGCTGGAAAGGAGTCTTATCAGCTTCATGCTGACCAAGTATCTCCAGCCAGTTATATAATTACTTCAGACATAGATGAGTTAATAAGGGATAAAAGGTGTTATTATTCGGGAGAGTTCTTGACAATTGTACTCGTTCAGTTCAACTCGAGCGCCTCTGAACACACGTGCGAGTAAAGTGTCACGAAAAAATCCGTCGGCTCCAGATTTCTTTTAGGATAAGCGATCATCATTGACTGTCTCCCAAGGTACTATGTGCGCGGAATTCTGCACCAAATTCATTTTGGTTAAATTAATTTGTTCTAATACGCACGAGTCACCATATACCAGGCTAAGAAAATTTAGTGTTTAGGGAGTACTCTCGGACATAGTGAAATACGCAAACACAGACAAAACAGGGAATCCCAATTCATTCTTCGATCCCATTTTAAAGAACATAATCAACACAACATATTCATAGCACAAATTATGATACATAAACGACTTTCAGATAACAATTACACAACGATTATGAAGAAAAGTTTTATATTTACAATTTGATGGAAACATCTAATAAGAACAAACGATGAATAAAAAAAATTAAAAACTTCAGTTTTTATTTATTTATCTATTTATTTATTTAATTTCATTTAGTTAGATCTTGATTCTACCGCAGACGCCTACGCATATTCGACTCAAAGTCGTCAGTCGATTCCTTGATCATCACTGACACGCTTTTAAGTATCATCGAACCTAGGGGTTCATAACGACCCACTAGAAACCCCTGGAATAAAACACCCCATATTGCGAAAGTGTAGTGCCGCTTTGATTTGCTTTTGCCCGGTTGGTCAGTCGGAATAAGCCACCGTGCGACCACGACGGGGGTAGAGGAGGAGGCGGACAATGGCGGCTGCGTGGCGGGCCGCGACCTCTGCCTGGGAGCGGCGGCGCGCCGCGGCGGCGGCGGCGGCGGCGGCGGCGGCGGCGGCGCGGGCGGAGGCGCGCCGAAGGCACCGTCGTTTACGGCAGCGTTAACGCAGGGCAATATATTTCGCGCGGGGCGTGCGGCGGCTGTGCAGTGCAGCCCTCCGTCCCGTCCCGTCCTCTCGCCCGCACGAGCGTGCAAGTATGCAGATGCTGTGGCCGCGGGCGCGGCGCGGCGCGGCGCGGGAAGGGCGGGGCTGGGCGGCGCAAGTGGACGCGCGCCTCTAGGCCGCCAGGGAATACGAGGGCGTTGCCCGGGTGGAGGAAACACCGGACTTCGTACCTTCGTGAAAACTAAAAAACTAAAAATTTTAAAAAAATCAACAGTCTTTATCTCCAGTTTATATTTGAGAAAATATTTTTGTCAGCTGTCTTCTCTCCTCCTTCTCTTCATTTTTCTTATTCTTCTGTTGCTTCTTATTTATTTATTTAGCTTAAAAAATTAAAAACCATACTTCTATTGTACGTCTTTTCTACTACGGGGAGACGTGCAATAGGTGCATATTTTCTTGATCTCTGAGATGTCTATTTTATCTCACATACATATTAAGTTGGAATTTTGTATATATGTTGCGACAAGCGTTTTTGGCATGAATTGATACAAACATATTCACTCTCGTACAAGAAAAAATCTAAAGATTTAGGTTATTTTTCCTAGTGCTTTTCGTGAAGGAACTCACTTACTGCCCCGATAAAATGGAAAACGGTTTTTGCAATATCTACATTCCCGAAAGAGCATAATAAAACGTACGCAGATAGTGAATCCATGTTTATGTCCAAACGCAAAACAAGGGGCTGCCTCAATCGCTCTAAGGAACAGGAAAACTGAACGAAACCTGTTCGAGATGAGGGTCAAGCTGAGGTATTTCTAAACATATCACCGCATCCTCCGTTTTCTATGCAATTGGTGGCGCGACTTTTAATATAATGGAGATGAGTCATTTAGTGCAGGGTACACAGTCCGTCACATGTTCCTAAGGATGGTAGTGGGAAACGAAGGAAAGATTGCATGCCTCGTCTAACTGCTGGTCCAGAAAATCCATATGGAAACTGCACTTATGATAATCACGAACACTTAACAACGTATGATAATGCAGTCATTTATCGATTTTGAAAATTGTAATGTCCCTTCGCCCCACGTTTGAAGCAGAAACAAAGTTTGATAAAAAAGTTTAACCAATTTGGATGAAAAACAAAATATCCGTTTCAAACTCGCTGGGCCGCGAGTTCGTTAAGATCGATTGTAGAATAACAGTTGTAGAAAAAAATGCTAAAATAGCTATCGTTGACCACAGACAAACACGTTTTATCGTCAATAGAATTTTCGGTATCAAGGACCCGCTTTTTATCTCTGAATTACCAACCTTTCATTGCACGACGTAAATAGTATCCAGAAAATAAAAATTGAGGTTTGAATTTAGTTTTGCAACGTCGCTGTTAATAAGACAATTTCAGTACTAAAAAATGAATTTAAAAACATACTTCTTGGGACCGTCATTTCTGCCGATTTTGAATTTGAGATAAATTTCTAGATGTGACCAAAATGATCATAAAATTATAATAATACGCTGGTGTGCTGACTTTGTCGATTGTTGGATCAGTGGTGGGTGGTCATGAGGAAGAGCCTCAAAAATACTTAGCGACTAATAGCATTTGCAAGATTGGTGGATTCCGTAAACATCACGAACGATATTTATTATAGTACTCGCAAACAAGCAGAAGCATTTTTTACGCAGGAGGAGTTTGATTTGACTTCGAAAATTCTAGTGAAAAATTTAGTGACGCTTACAATAACTGGCTGGGTAGACGGCTAAGAGAATGGGTTGTGAACCGCGAAACACGTCAGAGGCAGTCACCACAGCTCCTAGGCTGACTCATTCGGCTGTTAAATGTACAGTGGAATTGCTTCGACAAACGAGGTATTACTGTAATGAGCTGCGAGTCAGTAACCGTAGGGCAGTTGCAGAATGACGCGCCGTGTTTTTCCTTTTGGAGGAACAAAACTTGCGCAGACAAGCAACAATGAGTCGAAATAATTCATTCTGTGATGCCCATGCAACCATTTGAAGAAAACGTCCTTGAAGGGACAGAATTGTGGATGAACATCAGAACGCACAGCTCCTACATGTTAAATGCTGATGCGGGAGTACGCATTTACAAATACTCATGTCCGATGTGAAATTGTAATATTTTGCCTTATTTTACTGCATTACGTGCGTTTCAAACGCTAAACTGTCTCGAAAAAAAAAAAACTGTTGAAAATAAAATTAGAGCGGATCAAAGTTTCACATTTTCAAGTGTGTGTGGATTTTTTAAAATGTTAGACACAAACATTTTTTGCGGATCGGAATTCTATGGACAAATTACATAACAATTTTCTGACACTGTAATGGTTTGAAAGGCAATAATTGAATATAAAAATGTTTATAATAATTTCCCTTGCTGTTCAATTGACGTAACAATTAATTTTTTGAAATATGGGTTTCTGAATATTATATTAAAACTTGCGAGCTGCAGAAACAAAAATGCTGCTGTTGAATGTGTGGAAAATGAAGCCCTGGAACAGCAAAAATTGGCACTTCAGAAAAATACTTTCTAAAACGGCACACGTAAATTCTGTAGCTTCTTTCTTCCTCTCTCCAAACGTCAGCTGAGTTATAAGAAGTGACGCTCTGAGTTTTTGAATATAGTAATAACATCAGGTACAAGAAATAAGAAAATAGCATAATTAAATAATTTCGTTGTTCAGTCAATATCGGTATCGTGACATTGTTTTTTTGAATTTTTCCTCGAGTTTGGGTATCGAATGGAACCATTGACACATTTCCCTTGTGTTCTTCAGGGCATAAACCACCTTCAAGACGCACTACACGCTTTTCAGAACTGAGCATCTTCAAGGAGACTGAATCTGAATCCTTCTAAAAAGGAAGATAAGATATTCACATTAGGGCGGATCAGCAGCCGCCCCCCTCGCGTATACTAATTAACAATCCAAAAATCCTTTCGAACGCCCCAAATAAACCAATAAAATATCTAGAAGTACTCTGACACTAGACACATGGAAACAGCGTATCTCGAATAAATCTAATAAGACATAGACTGCATTCTTCAAATTTACACGTTAAAATACAAGTTAGTTCTTTAAACAAGTCTCATCCTCTTACTTTACAAAATACCCTTTACCCTTCCCCTCCGAATGCCCTTATTCTTATATGTCGTGTATGGGGTGGAGCTACTCCTTCGGTACGAAAAACTCGAACATTTCAGAGTAAAATATTTTGCACTGCCTTAAGAGAGCATTGATAGTGCATTTCCAACAAACAATTACATTGAGAGTTTGATCTTCTCACAATTGAACATCGTTTGAAATACCTGTCAAGCAAATTCTTTAACTACCAACCATCTTCCTCAAAAACGAGTATTTTCAAATTAGGAATAACTTATAAGAATCACAAAAGGATTCAATCTATTTCCAGCCGACATCCGTTTCCCCTTTGATGTTGGATGGGACGCATATTCGACCACACACTGGACACCAACACATGTGCGGGCTCCTCTGATTTGTGTTCAGCAGAACACGAGGCCCTCCGCGAGAACTCGTACAGCAGAGACAAGAGACAATGATGCCCGAGGCGGGACTCGAACCCGCAACCCTTCGGACCAAAGCGCTGAGTCGGTATATGCTCTTAGCCACCAGGTGGGATAAATAAATAAATCAGTAATTTATTTTAAAAAAATTAGCCAGAGGCTGCTTAGTTTTCCGACAATTTCTGGGTTTATGAAATTAATAATATAGACATTTCTTAGTTCGATTTTGAGAGGCGATTTTATTAATCCTCATTTAAACTGCGTTCATAATACGTATACGAGAAAGTAACAATGTAAAAAACTGTAAACTCCGAGATATACCATACGCAGCGCTCTCTTTCCGGGAAAAATATTGATTTGTTGTTGAATGGGCTTTTGGGTGTTTAAGGACCAGTGTGTGTGTGTGGCCGTTTTACGGACCACCGCAGACTGCCGAGAGAGCGGGCGCGTTTCGTTCCGCAGGGTGGCCGGCATTGCTTTTGAAATTGGTCGCCCCATTCGTTTCGCCATATTTCGTGCGCCTTACGGGCAGGAGGTGCGTGAGTGGACGTCGCCATGCGGTTGCTGCCCCGGCGGGCGCGGCTTGCGACACGGGGCAAATGCGCGGAGTCGCGTGCGGAGGCGACCTTTTCTACGCTGGGTTTATTGCTAGAGATTTCTTTGCTCCAAGATCACTGTTATGACTTGTTAATGTCTTGCAAATTCATCGATTGAACCCTAGATTCACAACTTATATTTGTATACGCATCTCCACAACGCGGAGTGATTTTGACTCCCGCATGGAGCTATGAATACATGGAGGTGCCTTTACCAGCCTCTTCCGTGTTCAGCAAGTGGCCATAGTTCAGATAGTGGCTACAGTGGCAAATCCAATTCGCCATATTTGTGGTTCCAAAACATGTCTGTCAAACCAATAGCTTCTCTTACTTAGCAATACGTCATTTGCTGCTTGTGCTATTAAGTGTGGTGGAAAAGTTTGAAACTGTTGGTGGAACTGCCAATTCCCGCAAACGTACGACGTTAGATTTCTATCAAAATCGTGTTCTTGAAAATTAGCCGAACATAACCTTCTGTAATTGCGAGGCTGCCAATTGTCTCCTCGTATAGCTCCAATCCACAGTGCACTCCTCTTTGGATCTGCAGGAAATGATAAAGAAAAAAATCACGAAAATTAACGCGTAACTTACAAAGTTACTAAATGTTCCAAATTACATGGAGTAGCTACTTACTTGTGGAAAGTAATTTCCGATTTCCCCGTACGGTTTGTTCAGCCGTTAGCCACATAAGTAACTATAACGAACTCATACATAAAGCTAGGTATTCTGAACAAGGCTTTTAAATATTCAAAACGATACCAAACAACACAACTGGACACGAGTACAGCTGCAAGCCACAGAACACTCGTACGCAGTTTGTCTATGCTACAACCTTTCTGGACTCACCAATATGGCGGAAGTGACTTCACGTTTGTGACGTCATGCCATCTCCCTATATTCATAGCTCCATGATCAAACGTGACTACAAACACGAATTTTGCAGAAATAAAACCGAATAGAATCATTATATGAACCACTTATTTACTTAAAAGTATTTAACAATACAAAAACTTACAATATGCCAGAGTAATAAATAAGAACTACTATATTTGCTTCCAAAACGTTCGAAAGTTTACGCTAAATACCAAGTTCAAATCCTCTCGCGTAATCTAAAGCGCTATCATCTGGGTCTGACAAAATTTCTTCCTCCACAGCATCAACATCAGAAAAGTCATCTTATTCCAATAATGTGTAAATATCGTCTCCATCCAAGTACATAACATTTTTTGCACTCCTTCAAAAATATTAGCGCTATTTAACCAACACGGAGTTAAAATGGCTCCCAGGGTCTAACATACATATAGTTATAAAAAGAATGGGAAAATATAAAATCGCGACTGATCTTTATAAAGACGTATGGGTAACTAATTTAAGCACTGCCGCTTCATCACCGCTTCACTATTACGCAACAAAGAGCAACAAACATTTCAATTACGACGGGAGTTAAAGTGACTCCTGGTTGTGAATTCAGGGTTATAAGTATTCTAAATAGCCATTCAGGAATAATTAAAATTTAAGATTAAGAATAATTCTTGAACTTCACATTTCCAAACGAACGAAATGTACCCTCTCCCTCAGAAAAAATGTCGTTCAAAATTCTATCTTCCACACCGCGCCGACAATCTTGGACACCCCTCGGCCAGGGGAAGGCAGGGGGAGGCATGCGTTGACCAATCGCTAGCAGGTAGAACCACACTTGTCTGTGATTGGTGCAACATCCCAAGGGACAGAAAGAACGCTGTCTCAGGGGGAGGGGGCTAGTTCGTTTACGTACGAGACGGAAATATCGTCATATTTCCCTGCCGAAGGAGGTAGTTTGCCTGCGCGTACGCCACGACGAAAAAATATTTCTAAGCGGGGTTTTCCGTCCAGAATGATTGTCTATAGACCAGTAAATATTTATCATTTTAGCAACAATTATTCTAACTTTTAGTAAACGATTTGTAACTCCTGACAAACTGCTATTTTGAGATATTCATTTCAGGCACAATTTGCGGAGCCTTCCCGGCCGTTCTAACGCATATTTCGAATTTGTTTATAAAATTATAAATTGTTGCAAAATTGTTAATTCGCTGTTTTTGGTTCTGGGACATCGGGAGACTCTCCCCCCTTTAGATTTACAAAATTTGGAAATTGTTTATAAATTTGCAATTGTTGCAAATTGTTTTATTGTCTAATCTGAATGGCGTTTAAATGTGATGCAAAATTCCAGAATCCGTTCGGTGCTATTATATCTCGTTCTCGAGATATATGTAATTGTTTATAAGAAATTAACATCTAGTAGACCCCATTTGTTTGCGCTTAATTAATTCGCGCTAGCAGAATAGCGTGGGATGGGCATACTGAAAAAACAGTTCTCCAATGCCGCGCTTTTGCCTGCCACATACGCTTAATATGCACTTGCTTGTAAACAAATTCTGTGGCCAATTTAATTATGCTAAATTCGTATTTTTACGGCAAGTATGAGCATAACTTTTATTTGGTTTTTATATTCTCTTTTAAGTCCTACAATTTGCAAGTCGATATATTTATCAAATAGGAAAGAAATTGATTATAAAAAAAATATTTTTCAAGGTGCATTACGACCAAACAATTGTTTCTGTTTTTCTAGCAAAGGGATGTTGAGCAACCGAATAACTGTATTATTATTTTTTTTAAGTCCCCTGTTAACACCGAGTCAGAAACTATTTGTTCCTCTTGTTTAACCATTACCATTAAAAAATAGGGAAACATATTGCTTAGCTGTTTGCTATAAACTGCACTGGATTGGATGATTGGATGAATGTTAAGGTTTTCAAATACAGAAATATTCAATTTTGTGTTTTGAAAGATCACATGAGTAGAATCACACATCACAATATTTACACAAGTATAGAAATTTCTAAAGAAACGTATATAAACTTTAAGTTAATATTTTCAATTGAATTTATCATTCCTTTCTAAAACTGTTAATTTGATGATTTCATTGTATAATATTCAAATCAGAGCTTTATGTGCTAAATCTACGCATTGTTAATACATACTTTTAAACAACATTAATATATTTAATATACATTTAAAAGGGTTTTAGATTGGCGAACGTTTCAATGAAATTTCATGAATTCCTAAATGCTTGAAAATACTTGTAAAATTAAATTATTGTAGCGTGTAAAAATATAACAAACTCACGTATTTGGTAAAACGAGTTGATATTACTAAAAGAAAGCAAAACAGACATTATAACAATTCAAAGAGATTTAGCGTTTGTTTACAGTTTAGTAAATATCAATGCACTAGCATTTCCCAGTGAAAATACATAGGACGAACTTGGTGGCCAACTGATATGACCTTCCTAACACAGACTAGATTTCAGTATCGTCAGAGTTCGAAGGTGGTTTGTTGGCCCCCATTCGACGAATCTATCAAAACCTTGAATTTTGCACGACCATCTGTACAGCGAGAACGTAGCGGTTTATTAAACGGAAACGGGCCATTCGAGGTACCCTTCGATGTGCACTCTTTGAAAACGTTTAACCATTATAAACTATCCCTAAGAAAAATATCAAATAAACAATGTTAAAGGTCACCAGCTTAACATTGCCTTTACTATTTGAATGTTTTCAACATCCCCAAAACCAACAGAAAACCCATGTTTTTACAGGTTATTATAAAACCAATTCAATAAATATAAGCATTTATTCTCGTTATTATTTTTAAAACACTCAAATATCTACGATGTTATTTGATTCATGTCTTCATCGAAGATCTGAGATTAAAAAACTGATAAGCAGAGAAAATTAAAGTAATTTTAAGTGATTGATGAAGTTGAATGATCAAACGAAAAACAATGTTTCATGCTTCATATAATGCTATCGTGTTTAACAGACATGTAATTACATGTGATACCTATATTTAAACATCCAAACTAATGAAAATTTTCAAAATTAAAATCATCAATAAAACGTTGATTCATCAGCAAGGACTATATTATTAAATACTTTTTTGAGATTCATGTGCTCCTGTGTGAATAACGTAGTAAACGTGATTCGTATCATCCAGTTTCTCAGAATAATACAAAACCTGCTAGACACATACACTAAACATAATAGTTGTCAAATAGTTATTTACGACATGAGTATCATAAGATATCTTATTACAATACGAAATTGGAGAATTATCAAACAAGACTCTTTAGACGAAATTGTTAACCAATTGAATATTGTAATATAATGTTACCATTTGAATATCATCGAAAATAAGACGCAATTTGTCAAAATTCATGTGAACTATAATTTTTCTTTAAATTTTACTCCTTATCCTGCGAAAGATGTGTGACAGTACTTATGTTAACAATTATACTGCCATGGGTTTAATTAATTAGTTTTCTGTACGCAAATTATTGTTTTTGGTTTTAAAGAAGCATGGATATACAGAGTATCGGGGAAGGAAACGTCGAAAGTTTGAAAAACGCTGTTTAAACAATTTTAATCATACATTGTCTAATAAACTACATAGATATTTTGAATGGCTGAGCTGCAATAAACACGCAAATTTTGGTTTGAAAATATGATTTCTACGCAAAACATTGCATTCTAGAATCATGTAAACACCCCAGAAACATGTAACATGTTTATTATTAACAATATAGTTTTTTGTACTTTTGAGATAATACTGTTGGAAAAAAAATTAAAAAACAGTAGCCCTCCAAAGAATAAGGAAGCGGTTAGACCCAATAGCAGCAATCATTACTAGTGAAGAGTGGATCATTACTAGGAAAGAGTGGAGTGTTTAATTTACATTAATTTAATATCTCTTTTTAAACAGAGATTTCATGAGACAAAAATCTCTAGCGTTAATATTTGTTTTCGACAATGTTAATAGGTATTTGTTCGCAATTTTCGAAAATTCAGATCGTTCGCCCAAAATTGAACGTACGCCACTTTTAAACATCTTGTGCTTCGAGGAATGGATTTACAGAAAAATTGGAGCTCTTTTTGAGGAAATTATGTAAATATGATGGGGTTTGGTGTAAAGTACCTTCAAAATTAAAAGATTCGTTTCAAATTCGAAGATTCGTAATATTAGCCAGATCGTTCAAGGAATATCCATTTTGGTGAAAATCGTGTTTACTTTAGGCTCTAGAATAACACACGAAGACGGATTCACAAAGAGGTTCTTTGGAAAATCACTTTTTCGGGTTCAAGAAACAAGCGTTTTGACAGCCTTGCGTATAGAAAATAAAAGAACAATACCAACAATCCACTTTTTTCGAACTAGCTACTTACAAAACGTGTTTTCTGTGAAAATTTCGACACTTCCTCCTACAGCATTACGTAACTCTCTTTACACGTGGAGGTAAAAATATTCCAGCGTTACTGGGATTTGAACTCGGACCCCTGTAGTCCGTAGGTCGGGCTCGACCGCACTGTGCTATCACAGATATTTCTTAACGCGCTGTCCAAGCACACTTATTACGAAAAGAATAGTTACGTGATATTCATTGCACTTAGATTTTTATTAGAGGAATGTTCTACATGTGTCAAAGGTATCAAATTCGCAATAAGAACCCAAACGATTACAACCCACGCAACTACATAGCTCATTTTACTTAGAAATATTTTCAACCAGAAGCCGTGGTTTTTAGAACCCTCTGTGGAAGTCGTTGCCGGTCTTATCTTTCGGCGACTGTGGCCAAGGTTGAATTACGTCACAGATGAAAGTTGCGATAACGCTAGAGCTCAACACGGGCGCTTGCAGACGTTCTGAAGCCAGAATCACAATAGGGGCATATTTATACGTGATTCTTAAAGACATTAACACACTAAAATAAGTAGTGGCGCCTCAAAACACATGCTTTATGTGATATTTATAATGGATACGAATGATTATAACTATACAATTAACCGTAAAATTGTTTCTACCCGCAAAAATTATTCGCCGTGGATGAGATTCGATCTTACGTGCCTAAGCTTCTCCAACAGTGCGCTTACCTGCTATACCACAGAAACCCTTATAACTTTTGTCTCTCACAAAGATGATTTTAAAGTGTCATGTATCACAGATTTGACTAAAAAAGAACGTGCGGCGTTTAGATGCTTGTGTTAACTACAGACGGACAGACAGACGCCAACATGAGATCTACACCATTCTCTTAAACGTTCTTGAGATTATGGAAAAAAATTAATCAAAACCCATGACGCCGCTTTTGAGAAAATTTTGAAAATATCTCTCGGGCTTTATGTAAAGTATCTCCCAAAATTAAAATATCTGTTTCGAATTAATGGGACCGTGATATCAACAAGATCGATTGGGTATTATCAATTTTGGACAAAATCAGTTGAACAATTTAACCCCTAGCGTTGTTCGCAGAAAAATATAAGTACTTTAGATAATTTTACAATTTTTGAAATAGCAAATTAGAATTTCCCCTGCTTCGTTTGACGAGCTGTCATTCTGAATTTCTTTTGAATTCTGATGATTGTCGGGACGGACAAGGCGCTATTACGACGCTGTATTTTTCATTTAATGTCAAAAACAGTTAAAAATTGTGTGTAATGTACTGTAGAGAGAAATGTATTCTGTGAACGTTTTCTTAAATTTTGGTATCCCCTTGCCCTAACTCATATACAAGACAAATTCTGAGTACACAAAAAACGCGTTTATTCTTCAAATCGCACGAGCGTTTGCTCTTCGAGTTGCATTGATTTAATTGAAATTATCTCAATGAGGTTTTCTCTCTTAATAATAGTATTTAAATATAACATGAGAGAAAAACAGAAAATACCGGAATTTTGAAGGAACATTTATTACAAAAATTTGATATTTTTTTGTTATAATATTCAACTATGGATATTTGAGATGTGTTTCCGAGAAGTTCATTGTTGGCGACATGAATGGGAAAGATATAACATACGGCGGCTTTGGCCGGTATTACACTATAAAAGTTATATGACATATCTTTGCTAAAGAACTTTGTGGCAGTCTCTGACCTTTGATGAGAAAACTTTGACAAAGAAATTTGATGAGAGTATAACATTTCGTCCAAATTTTATGTAGGTTTGCTCGCCATTTACAATCAATTACGCACAAATAGTTGTGTTTTGCTACTTTATGTTTTATTATAACTAATCTATGTTTAATGCTAATGCAGCAAAAGGTAAATAAGAAAACGTTTGAGGGTGAGGCTTTAGAACAACGCCATGGTGAGGTTATGGGTCGCACATTGTGAAGCATTGATTAAAGACCTTCGAAATGAAGAATTATTTGAGGATGGATGAGAAAACATTCAATTTTCTTTGTCGTTCTTCCTTCTTTCAAAATTCTGTCCTCTGATAGGGAAGTTTAAAAAAATTATCTTCCTGAACTGAACATTTTCCAAACACCATATTTTCCACTTCCCGGGAAAATGTGTCCTACAAACGTTAATTCGTTTGGTTTTACTTTTGTAGTTCGGATGGACAGTACTATATAAACATTCTAATTACTCGCACTCAGCAATTATGACTTTGGTTGAAGCAATACCCCTATATCGGACGCCATGTTACCAAATATGATAAAAGTTGGAAGCCGGAGACTACATTTTATCCAAGAAATTTTCTAAAAGAAATCTTTTATAAAATATCTTTGACAAAGATGTTTTACAGTGTAATACCGGACTTTATTTACTTAACGTTAATGTTAGAATATATCTACGTTCAATAAAATGTTGTACTCGAGTTTAAAGGGTCGATATATATATATATATATATATATATATATATATATATATATATATATATATATATATATACACGCAGATATGCATTAGGCAATACGTATTTATAATAGTATTCATTCATTTACTTTCCAAATTATTTTACCTTTTTCACTAACTAAAGCAGCGAATTAAAATACATTTTGAAATAGAGTTCGCAGCGAAAATGAAATGTTTTAGCGGGCTTACTGCTTTCCGGGGCATCAATAACTGTTTAATTTCTTAATTATTTATATTCGAAACACGAATTAGTGGTCCATAAACAAGATTTATAAGAACATTTAATCACAGCAATGCTAACTGAAAAACAAAACAATCTTAACAGGAATTGATAAGCAAATATGTGTCCAATTTTGGCAGCGTCAATTGTTGCTGCCCACAGCATCCATTGTTGCGCTCATTGCCGACGCTTCTGAGGTTGATGCTCTCTTCAGCTGCCTGTCCCAGTTGGGACTCTACAGCCAGGTGTTAGTGGTGTGGGATTTTTCTTCTCCTAGTTTTGCCTCCACTCCCCTGTACTGAGACGGGGATTGGTAAACTAGGAAAAATAACATAGGGGTTAATACAATTTATGTTGGACAGGCTATTTTATTAGGCCTTTAGGAAGACGGAAATGGGAGTGGAAAAAAGGATTAAATGTTTTTATTGATTTTTTACTTTCTCGCACTTACTGTCGTAAGAAGAAAAGATATTGTAATTGTGCACCAGAATACGGCGAATTTTCGGCTTAAAAACCGTCCCATCCTGGTAACGAAAAAGTGAATAAATTTATTTGCTAAATTTAGGGGGAAATCCTTTAACGCGTTGTGTAGCCAGAATTCATGTTTTGTGGATCGTTGTTACCGAAAAATTGAATGACGGCAAAACGTTTGTCTATCAGTCTTTCGTCTGCGAACAACGCTAGGGGTTAAATTGTTCAACCGATTTTGTCCAAAATTGATAATACCCAATCGATCTTGTTGATATCACGGTCCCATTAATTCGAAACAGATATTTTAATTTTGGGAGGTACTTTACATAAAGCCCGAGAGATATTTTCAAAATTTTCTCAAAAGCGGCGTCATCGGTTTTGATTAATTTTTTTCCATAATCTCAAGAACGTTTAAGAGAATGGTGTAGATCTCATGTTGGCGTCTGTCTGTCCGTCTGTAGTTAACACAAGCATCTAAACGCCGCACGTTCTTTTTTAGTCAAATCTGTGATACATGACACTTTAAAATCATCTTTGTGAGAGACAAGAGTTATAAGGGTTTCTGTGGTATAGCAGGTAAGCGCACTGTTGGAGAAGCTTAGGCACGTAAGATCGAATCTCATCCACGGCGAATAATTTTTGCGGGTAGAAACAATTTTACGGTTAATTGTATAATTATAATCATTCGTATCCATAATAAATATCACATAAAGCATGTGTTTTGAGGCGCCACTACTTATTTTAGTGTGTTAATGTCTTTAAGAATCACGTATAAATATGCCCCTATTGTGATTCTGGCTTCAGAACGTCTGCAAACGCCCGTGTTGAGCTCTAGCTTTATCGCAACTTTCATCTGTGACGTAATTCAACCTTGGCCACAGTCGCCGAAAGATAAGACCGGCAACGACTTCCACAGAGGGTTCTAAAAACCACGGCTTCTGGTTGAAAATATTTCTAAGTAAAATGCGCTATGTAGTTGCGTGGGTTGTAATCGTTTAAATTCTTATTGCGAATTTGATACCTTTTAAACATGTAGAACATTCCTCTAATAAAAAATCTAAGTGCAATGAATATCACGTAACTATTCTTTTCGTAATAAGTGTGCTTGGACAGCGTGTTAAGAAATATCTGTGATAGCACAGTGCGGTCGAGCCCGACCTACGGACTACAGGGGTCCGAGTTCGAATCTCAGTAACGCTGGAATATTTTTACCTCCACGTGTAAAGAGAGTTACGTAATGCTGTAGGAGGAAGTGTCGAAATTTTCACAGAAAACACGTTTTGTAAGTAGCTAGTTCGAAAAAAGTGGATTGTTGGTATTGTTCTTTTATTTTCTATACGCAAGGCTGTCAAAACGCTTGTTTTTTGAACCCGAAAAAGTGATTTTCAAAAGAACCTCTTTGTGAATCCGTCTTCGTGTGAGTAATTCTAGAGCCTAAAGTAAACACGATTTTCACCAAAATGGATATTCCTTGAACGATCTGGCTAATATTACGAATCTTCGAATTTGAAACGAATCTTTTAATTTTGAAGGTACTTTACACCAAACCCCATCATATTTACATAATTTCCTCAAAAAGAGCTCCAATTTTCTGTAAATCTATTCCTCGAAGCACAAGATGTTTAAATGTGGCGTACGTTCAATTTTGGGCGAACGATCTGAATTTTCGAAAATTGCGAACAAATACCTATTAACATTGTCGAAAAGAAATATTAACGCTAGAGATTTTTGTTTCATGAAATCTCTTTTTAAAAATAGATATTAAATTAATGTAAATTAAACACTCCACTCTTTCCTAGTAATGATCCACTCTTCACTAGTAATGATTGCTGCTATTGGGTCTAACCGCTTCCTTATTCTTTGGAGAGGTACTGTTTTTTAAATTTTTTCCCAACAGTATTATCTCAAAAGTACAAAAAACTATATATTGTTAATAATAAACATGTTACATGTTTCTGAAATTGTTTACATGATTCTAAGAATGCAAAGTTTTGCGTAGAAATCATATTTTCAAACCAAAATTTGCGTGTTTATTGCAGCTCAGCCATTCAAAATATCTATGTAGTTTATTAGACAAAGTATGATTAAAATTGTTTAAACAGCGTTTTTCAAACTTTCGACCTTTCCTTCCCCGATACTCTGTATATCCATGCTTCTTTAAAACCAAAAACAATAATTTGCGTACAGAAAACTAATTAATTAAACCCATGGCAGTATAATTGTTAACATAAGTACTGTCACACATCTTTCGCAGGATAAGGAGTAAAATTTAAAGAAAAATTATAGTTCACATGAATTTTGACAAATTGCGTCTTATTTTCGATGATATTCAAATGGTAACATTATATTACAATATTCAATTGGTTAACAATTTCGTCTAAAGAGTCTTGTTTGATAATTCTCCAATTTCGTATTGTAATAAGATATCTTATGATACTCATGTCGTAAATAACTATTTGACAACTATTATTTTTAGTGTATGTGT
>BLKR01005432.1:0-81152 GCA_011170035.1 Teleogryllus occipitalis
CGTCTCTCGCCCGCGTCTCTCGCCCGCGTCTCTCGCCCGCGTCTCTCGCCCGCGTCTCTCGCCCGCGTCTCTCGCCCGCGTCTCTCGCCCGCGTCTCTCGCCCGCGTCTCTCGCCCGCGTCTCTCGCCCGCGTCTCTCGCCCGCGTCTCTCGCCCGCGTCTCTCGCCCGCATTTCTCAGCTTCGCCCTCGACACTATCGGCTCGGCACTATCCCTAAGGCCTTCCACCGCAACCGACCTCCCCACCCTGGCAACGCCCCGCTGCCACAAGCATAGCCCCTCCGCATCAACCGCTCGCCGGCTTAACGATCCCGTGCACTCGCGGACGCTTTTCTCCGCTCTTCGCACTCTAGCCCGCGGGGGGGGGTCCTCTATGAGTGCGCACGGCGTCTCGAGGGATCTTCGCCGCGCTGACGTCGTCTTGGGGAAGCACAGCACTTTTTCCCCATTCCTGGAATACTCAGGATATCTCAGAATAAATGTTACAGACGACTAGGGCATGTGCCTTAAGTGATCATTTTTTGTCCCAATGAACATGTGAGAATTTTCGTACGTCCCAGAGTCTATTGAAGTCAGGTTAAAAAAAGAATTTACTCCTACTGAATTGGGCAGTATCGATAAGCGCCGGACCAGCAAAAATGTAACAGAATGTCAAATTGTACGAATTCTTTACATTACGGTATAGTAAAATATCTATTTGAGGCCTTGGGCCTAAAAATTCCAGGTTTTGAGGCCCTAGAACGCTCTGTTTAGAAGTTATTTAACTATATAGATTTTAACAATTCGGTCGAGTGTTGCGGGTTGCATTCGATGTAATTAGATGTGTTCGTTCTACAAATCCGTCACATTTTTAAAGTCAAAATGTAATTCGTCACGTCTCCGTGATATTATCTTTCTTTAGACACCTTATTTATAAAGATTGGTTGCGCCTCAAATCCACAAAAGGTATCTATGCTACTTAAATATTATAGAACACGATGTTCCTCAACGCTGTAATGTGCTATGATTGTTTCTATATTTCTGAAATTTCACATAATGTATATGGAGCATGAAAGAGGCGCTGTAGCGGGAGAAACAATTCTCGCCTGCATTTATTCAATTTCAATATATTTTACAGCAAGTGATTAAGTTTATCGAAAAGTGTTTTTTAGTACAATTGCTTGACGATGTTGGAATATTTCTTTAGTTTCAATCCTAGAGTTAACGTGAGCAAATATTTCACAGTCCCCTCGAGCTCATTTTAGTTAATTTTCTCTCAATGTTTTTATACTTTTAACACATTGAAAAATTAGTTTTCACATAGAGTAACCTGATGATGTAACTAATCAAGTTACGAAATTTTATTACAATTCATCAGAAATAAATGAGTCATAAAAACAGAGGATACACATTTTGACTAATATAAATATTACCAACAATCAAAGTTTCATCTGCAAGTTCTTCTAATTAACTGCCGGGAAGTTTCTGCAAAATGTGTCTGAGATAAACATTTGAAAATAGATTGAGGGAAGTTATAATATTTTTGTTAAAGTTAATATAAATGATGCTAAAGTGCTAAAAATTGAAATCAATTCTGGTGTCTATTGACACCAATTCTGAACCGAAAAATCCCACTCAATTTTTTTTTTCATTAGGTACGCGCACGCAAAATCTCTATCGACAGGGAGAGAAGAAGTTTCCACCTTATATGTAGGCAAACGAGGCCGCGTCCTCTGGGCAGCGTCTCCCCCCCCCTTGGAATGTTGCACCAATGATATAGATACTAAAGTTTTAACTGCTAGCGATTGGCCCATGCGCCCCTCCGCCAGATCACACCAGGAGAGATGGCTGGGGCATTCACTGATGTCACTGCAGTCCCTCAGGCCCTACGTTCGAGTTCTGACGGTGGCAGGATTTTCGACACTAGCTTTTCAGCTCGGTCGAATTCAGTCGCTGTCTGGAGGAGAATTCTAGAGGCCGGCTGCTCTGATTGGTAGTTTTCCTTGGTTTCTCCCATCAACACCAGGCGAATGCCGGAGCAGTAGCCTAACGAACCGGCCACCGATCGTGCACGATCTTTCCTTCCTCTTCCTTGTCCTATTCTCTTCCTTTACACACACACACACACACACACACACTGACATGCACTACTCTACCACACATTCCGGGAGACCGGTCGGGAGCGTGAGCTTGTCCCGGCTGGGGCGGTGGCCCGTTGGTGGGGGATACCTGGTTGGGGAAACCTCGATAACCAACGGTAGGTCTGCGCCGGATCTCGCCATTCGGTGGGGGAAGAGCACCACCACATCCAGAGAAAAACATGCACTACACTTACGGGAGTAATGACCCGCGTAATTGACGCTCCCATAATCACTAACAATAAATCAATCCGCCGGATCACGGGTTGTGCAAGTTTGCCGACGCGCTTGGGAATTTCAAACGAATTTTTTTTTCTTTGGGCTCTCTGGGAATACTAAAACATTATTTTAACCTATAATGTCTTTAGGGACGTGTCCTGAGGTCCAGAAATAATAGAAATAATATTCAGGAATTTCGTATAAAATTATTCACCAGACTCTGCCGTTTACTTTGATGGTAGTGTTATTGGAGTAGAGACAAAATTCAAATGTGCTTGATCTAAAATAAACACGATGACACGTCAGGACAGTTTACTAGTGGATGAAACTATCACTTTTACACAACTCGTAGAAAACGATTGTACCAGGTCTTCATTTGAACAAAATTTAAGAGTGTCCGTGGCCAAGATGATCAAAGTTACCAACAATTCATAATGAAATGAACCTTCTAACCTGTGTTAATGTTACTAACTAAACTTAGTAAACTTGTGAATTGCCATCAAGGGAGTAATTCAGAAACTTGTTCTGTCAAACTAACTGTAGTTCACCTAAGATTAACTCATCTGAGAAATGGCTTTCTTACTTTAATTAATGACATGGGATGCATACAAAAATTACCAGTCTTTTAACTCATTCCTCTATCGTGAGGTCGCCGACCAGCGCGTGCAGTCCGGAGACCGAAGAATGAAGCGATTTCTTTCAGAGCTTTTCGAACTGGCGTTGCCTACTAATGTTGCGATATAGCAGTTTCAAGAAGATTGCTTGTCAAAACAGAAGAGATAGAGATGGTCGTATTGTGGACAATTACAGTACATTTACTTGAATAGTAAACGAATAGATTTAACTGAATAAACTGCAAACAAATAGGTTAATGAACAGTTTCAGGAAGAACTTATGTTCCAATAAAGAAAATGTCATGGTACAAACACAATAAGAATCGCCGCTGTTAGCAACTTCTATAAAACTATCACTTTCAATTATGAACGGAACTACATAGAATTTGGCTTTTGTTTTTTTATCATTTCCCAGAAATTCTGAAAAAAGTGATAATAGTAATTGCATTAGAGCTATTTTAATGTCCCAAAAGAAACTAGTGGGGTAACAACAGCACATACCTTCCCCTCATGATTTCTAACTTTTGCAATTTTCGAAAAATCAGAAAGATCAATAAAAAGAGCCCCCAAATTTTATAGAATGTTGTTAAAAGTGTCAAATCTTTAACTAGAGCCAGAAGGACACGGGTTTCTTCAATTTGGAAAAAATCCTACGCATGGTTTCGGGCCTAACAGTGTTCACGGACGGACGGTTTTGCTTTCAATTGGTTTTCGGCACCAAGGATCCATAAAACTGAGATTCTGACTGCACCATGTAGTAGAAGATTTTTTCTCTTAATTTAGCAACTGGATTTATCCACTTTGTTTTCACGGCCCGACAATGATTTTTTCTGTCGAAAATTTGCCGTTTTTCACGCAGCATTACATAACTTTCTATATACTATGTATATTACTCCGTATATACGTACGTATACGAGAAAGTAAAAATTATATTATAAAGTTAAATTAATGATAATTTTATTTTCCACAAGTTTTTATTAAATATCTATTAACTAATTAATATTTATTTGCATAATCTTCAGTTTTGTACGTACACGGTTGTAAGTATACGGTTCCAGAAATATCAAAGGTTCGAATTTCGGGACTGAAGTCGTCTATCATAAATAGTGATTTTCTAATAATTTACTGCTGTATATGACATTTCGACAAAACATTAACTTTTAAATTCCATGACGCATTATTTCTAAAACATGCCACGTAAACAGATGAAATATTCAATATATCCCAGCAAATAAACTCAGTGCCGACCTGGATGGCCGAGGTGGCTAAGAGCGAGTACCGACTCAGCGCTTCGGTCCGAAGGGTCGCGGGTTCGAGTCCCGCCTTGGGCATGGCTGTTTGTCCTTTGACTTTGTATGTATGTGTTGTCGCGGAGGGCCTCGCGTTCTGCTGACCGCAGATCAGAGGAGCCCGCAAGTGTGTTGGTGTCTAGTGTATGGTCGAATATGCGTCCCATCGGGGCGTAAAGGGTAACCGGCTGTCGGCTGGATATAAGCCCTAGGTAAAAAAAAAATGAACTCAGTACTGCTCTCTCACGACTAATGAACTACTCAATATATCCCAGTGTTACTTGAAAGCTGGAAGTCCCCGATTACTGCAACTATAACATATGTTTGTATATGCTGCATAAATATTAATACAAATTTTTTAATGTCCATGTCAAGCACAATCGGGCGGAGACGTAAGAAACCAGTTCCGATGGTACGATGGAAGCAAAGCCCCAGTGTATCTTTTGTTGGCAGAGTTAGGTTGTGGTTAGGTGTTTAGTACAGTTTGAAGGCGCATTTGCGTTTTTCAATGAGTGTTTCCTCTCCACTTCTGAATTGGTATAAAATATCAGGATGATGGAATGATATGTAAATTTCAGGGAAAAGGTGATTGTAGTAAAGAGGCCAAGGTAATGCGAGCAGGAACGAGGTCAGGCGAGCTAGCACAGTGCGAGGAGTGTGGAAAACAACAGTGGATGTGTTCAGTTCGACGGTATAAGGCAAGGCGGTGATTCATTTTAGGCAATATTCATTCCTTTTCCGGTCTCAATAAATAAATATGATAAGTAAATACCCGGCAAGTAAAATTAAATGCGGTTTGAACTTCGCGTGCGATTTAATCGCATGGGTTTCCACAATTTACCTCTCAATTACAACATTCAGAAAGCAAAAGTACATTCTCAATAAACGCTCTACTATTTTATCTCTCCAACTATTTCACAAGCAACAAACGCCAGGCTTCCGAGAACGAGGTCGGCTCCCAAGGAAGAACGGGCGGCTTACAAACGCCATTTCCGCTACGCTTAACAATTCCCGGGATCGTTTGACGCAAGGAGAGAGATTCAATGGCTGTGCAGACGGCGAGAGGTGCGAATAAGCGAGAATTCATTGCAGGGCCCTTCATGCCCCAGGGTTCAGCCAGGGCTGTCCCAACCGGGGTTGCCAGAGACCGAAGGAGGGGATGAGGAATCAGAAGCGCGCAAATACGCGGATTTTTTTAAATTGTCGCTTCTTCAAATTATTATTATTATTATTGTTATTATTATTATTATTATTAATTATTTTTATTATTATTGTTATTGTTATTATTGTTGTTGTTGTAGTTTTGTTGTTAATCGATGCAACGCGTCTTTTCAGCATCCTGACAGAGCATTGAGTGCTCGGGAGTAATCCTCCATTAATTTCGTTATTTATCTGTGCCCTCTGTATACCAGAGGGCGCTGTATTTATATCTCGCCTCGTCAGTCAATAATCAAAGAGGACCGTCATTTAGCATGTCCACGTAAGCGCCTCTTACCCCACGCGCCCCTGCGTCACTATTCAGCGACCACAATTGGGAAGGAATTTGGACAGGGGTTGGGTTTAGGACACTTCACTGGGGTGAACTAGATTCGGTGAAGCAGACACACTCGTTTTCTTTTTGGAAAAAGTTCACATGCGTTTATTCGGGAAGTGACGGGAATCGAAAACGGACCTCCTTGGTAAAACGCGAGCGACTTCCCTCTGAGTCACGAGACCCCTAATTTTCCTCATGAACCTCGTGAAAACGAAACGAGCATGAAAGTCTATTATTTCATCTGCAGTTTAGCAAATATCTTCAGTAAATAATATAAAATTACTATTATTAATGGTTTCTAATATCTTAAAATTACAAATTTATGAAACTATTTGAGCAAGAGAATGATCCACAAAATTGAAACGAATAAAATGTGTTTAGCCATTTCTCCATGTTTCAATCATTTGCAAGGAACTGACAAATCCATGAGTAAGGGAAAATTCGGTCAGACGGCTTGAATTATCCTGACGATTTCTTGGTAAAAGAAAACTAAAACAGTTGCCATTGAGGCAGAAATTGTGATTTTTATTCGTTGATGAGAAATGTGGCTATCGGTGCGGAATCTGCGGTAAATTGCGGAATCTGGCAACAATGGTCTCAAATTTATAAAAATAAAAAACTAAACTAGAGGCGTTGACTTTGGCAACAGTATTGTTTACTTTTTATTTCAATAATTAATATCGGTACAGACAAAGCATCCAATTCTTTTATTTGGAGTGACACTGATAAATCACCAAAAAGCCAATTCCCAACTGCGTTACTAATTTGGTGCTTTCAGACCGTATTGGGTGCTTTGAAAATGTATTTATACGCAAATATTTGTATTTAGCGCTGTGTCACTTTTCTATTGTTTTTATCTCTTTCAGGAGCTAAATCTGGAGTTTTGAAACATTTTGGCTTGTAAACTTAACAGTGTTTAAATTCATAAAAATAATTAAAGTAGTTTTTCAATATAACGAATGTCATTACATTTTAACACATCATTCTGAATATCAGTATTAATTATTTTCATTTAGATGAATGTGATCATTTGCTGGAATTTATATACAGGGACACGATTAGCTGCTAGCCCGCAGCACCGAAAATTCGATTCCTAACATAGAGAAATTTCCCATGCGGTGCTGTCAGTTTTACACAAAATGGAAACATTATGCTCCTTTAAAAGAATTACCGGAATGCTCAAAGGATATTGTTGGTTGCACTTCTATATGAACATCGGTGCCATCTAATGCAGAGACAGCAATGTCAATGTCAAATAGGAATAGTGTCATGTTCAGGCAAGATACAGTAGTGTTTCACGAGTTAGTAAAAACACTTAAGAACATTTTTGGATAGATTTAAGGAAATATTCCTTTGCGATATTTATGTAAGAACACAAACGTCATCCTTATTCCATTGTAATTTCATTTAAGTACTTTGTTATGTAATTTGTGTATGATGTAATTTATATTTAGTTGTAAAAAAATATTCACACAAGTAAAATTAAAACTTGCTTGAGTGCCACGTCCATTTCTGAACGTAGACGAAGGAGTAGTCTTATGACGTAGATGACCTTTCCTTTCTAGGCAAATGATCACAGCGATGAGTTGTACTGAAAGGGGGCATGGAGATGACCGCCAAGAGCAAATGTACCTTAACTCTCGAGTACTGGCGCGGGATATTTGGATACACCATGGTCTATGTTTTTATAGTTGCTTCTTCCCAGAAATCGTGTTAACGCAAGCCAGTTTATGTATTCATTTGAGCTGTAAGAAATACATTTTTCTTCTTCTCACTCACGTAAATGAAATAGTTTGCAAATTAAGGTTTTACTACGTTGCTTAGGGGATTTTCGCGAGAGCATCCGTGGAACTTTGAATGTTATGACTAGGGACGGATTTTCATGACATAAAAAATTGCCAAAAAGTGTCTTTATAATGCTCTTAAAATGTATTAAAAATGATCTAAAACCAAAAAAAGTGTTAAATGTGATCAAAATCAGTTCCGATAAACAACTCAAGTAGGAAACGTTACTGATGTTATGGAGGCCTCTTCTATTCGTTCAAGTGCACTCAATTTGCAAAATTTTTCTTTGGACTGCTCTTTACCAGAAGATCTCTGTCTTTAGTTATGCTGAAATCGGCCGAACCGATAATAACGCTGATAGGCATCACAGGAACCTTAGATTGCATACTAACAACGGCTGACATTACAATTTCTGAGCGAAGAAATCGAATAGGCTACTGAGAAATTCTGTGGAGAACATTTGTTGCATCTCGTAAATATTATTTGAAGCAAGTACCATTTAAATGATATTAAATCGATGAAATCAGCAAAAAATGCATTAAACATTATAGAAGATAAAAAATTAATTAGTTGAAAGAGGCAAAAAAAGCAAAAATGACATAAAAAATTTCCTTTCATCATAATATAAAATTCATTTCTGTACTGAATGGCATTGTTCGAAAGTAAAAAAAATGACATTTCATGAAAAGCCCCCAAGTTGAGATATGGCAGGAGCACGGCAACACTATCTACTCTGTGTCGCATTTCGTGTGAACTTCGATGAGTGATAATAATCAATGCTGTCTTAGGAATTCTATCGTTTGTCGCAGAGCTTTTGGAGGAAGTCACCGGAGCACACGCCATACGCAGCTCACATTGCCCAGTGAACCTCGTATATTGGTGATTATTGGCAGTGTCGAGACAATCCCTAAACCCGTAAGGTGCACGCTCCTTTTTATCGCGTATGCGAACAGAAACAGGTAGGAACTTAACTGATTCTATACATGTTTCTTACCTAACATTTCCTTTTTTTATAGATTCCTGAATTGGGGGGTACTAATAAAACCCGCGCAAATAAACTCGTCCCAACAGGTTTTACGAGTAGTGGAGAGTTATGTGAAGAGGACACATGAATGATTTTATGATTGGACGATGCTCAGATTGATAGTGGGATAATCCAACCATGTCACAATCACAATTAAACCATCCAAGCTTTGTGCAGAACTCCAAATACAACTTTCACGCAGGTACAAAACCCAGCACCAGTGTTGTCTACGAAACAAAAAAAATGAGTAAACCAACACAACTATGTTCCGACAAAAAGTTCCGACCTCAGTTTATAACCGCATTACGAACTACGAATTCAGTTTTGGGGTGTCGGGTGGCAGCCAGGTGAGACGACTGTTGCTTGGGAACCCCTGGTTTAATTAAATGACGCAAGCGCCGCCGCCGCCGGCAACTCCTGGCGCGCTCCGACGCGCCCCCGAGGTGCTGCGCTGGCTCAGAGCGGAGTCACTCTGACGCCGCGTAAATTCCCTTACGGCGACCGCTTTCCCGTCGCGCGAGAGGGATCCAGGCAAAGACGGAGAGCCACCGGAGAAACTAACGGTGAGGGAGAGAGAGAGATAGGTAGAGGGAGAGAACGAGTTGGCAGATAGAGAAAGAAATGGTTTGATGGAAAGAGGTGGATGGATGGAGAAATGAAGAGTAAATTAGAATGAGAGATGGGTAGAGAGGGAGGAGAAAAGAGAAGTAGGTGGAGGGGCAGAGATGGTAAAGGCGCTGAAAGTGAGAGAGAGGCTGGTGGGTAGTGGGAGAGTGACAGATGGGCAGAGAGAGAGTGTGTGGCAGATGGGTAGAGGGGGAGTGTGACAAATGGGTAGAGGGAGATAGTGACAAATCGGTAGAGGGAAAGGGTGATAGATGGGTAGAGGGAGATGATTACAGCAGAAGAGAGTGTGAGAGAGAAATAATGAATAAATAATAGATAATAATAATAATAATAATAATAATAATAATAATAATAATAATAATAATAATAATAATAATAAATAATCTAAGCACACTCCAAATTCCTAGTTTTTACCTTGCAGGATCTTATTGTAGAGCGAGAGTATCAAATAAGGACCCTGCTTACGGAGGTTCGTGTATTTATGTAAGAAATAATATTAATTCTACCTTCTTGTCTGAATTCAATTTATATGCTGTTGAAAAAGTTTTTTAAATAACAGTCGTACATCTTACTACGCTCAAAATTATCTTACTTTGCGTCTACAGACATCCAACAAAACGAGCTTTAGATTATTTCAATTTCCTACAAATTCTAGAGATAACTCTGAACAAAATTAAAGTAATCTCTCTTTTAAATCCATTGTTCTATGTGGAGATTTCAATATTGATTTTTTGAGCGAATCCCACGAAAAAGAGCAGTTTCTCAATTTAATTCATTCTTTTAATTTAGATATTACAGTGAACATAACTACACGGAATACTCTTAAATCACAAACAGCAATAGATCAAATTATAGTTAACAAAACCACAACTAGATATGAAATAACGAATAGTCTAGGTTACAGTGACCACGATGCACAAATTCTTACAATTTCGAATAACATGAATACCGACACAATAAATAAAACACGCATGTGCAGAGCATTTACTAAAATTAACATAAAATTATTTACGGACTACCTGCTGAAGGAATCATGGGAGGCAGTTTATAACGCTATTGACAAAAATGAAAAATATAATTTATTTTTCTCAAAGCTTTCATTTCACTTTAACGCGTGCCTGCGACTAGAATACGACTGGGCAAGAGAACGTGTAGCATGGTCAGAAATGGCCGATATTAATAATAATAATAATTATTATTATTATTATTATTATTATTATTATTATTATTATTATTATTATTATTATTATTATTATTATTATTATTATTATTATATTAGTTATAATAATGATAATAATTATTATTAATTTTATTAATATTAATCACCCTCTCAAAACCCGATTAGGTGTCTCTGAAATATAAAACCTATTCCAGGTTGCAATGAGTTTCCTAATGAGTTTATCTTGTGACTCCAAGTTGCTCTAAAGATTGTATTAAAGAAAACAATATTTATTATTATTCGCAAAATTATTATTATTATTATTATTATTATTATTATTATTATTATTATTATTTGCTTGTTAATTCAATTAAAATGACATTTTAAACGAAACATTTTTTCAATACACGAGAATATTATCAAAAGAATTCATGAAATCCAACACAAATGAAATAATTAAAAATTATTAAAAAAAACAAGCTAAAGAAGACAGAATAACCGTCAACAGCAGTAGTTTTTAAATATAAACGAGCGCTTTAATCCCAATTATTGACAAGCAAACCGTTCGCGCCTTGTCTGCAATACCCGAACCGCACTTCCTGTGAAATGCAAATCGTTTACTGCAGTGGACGGGAGAAACTTTGGAGAAAGGGCTAACGAAAAGCAGAAGCAAAGGGAACAAATGCAAATGTTCTTGTTTGTCGAACCGAGAATATGTAAATGAAAATCGCTTGAGTTGTCACAGGATAATGAAAATGGAAGTCGGGCGTATTACTGCGAAAGATGCGAGTCAAGCTCCTGTGAAGGCCTAAAGCCAGGCCAGACTTACAGTCTTCGACAGAGACGCTATAGAATAAACAGCGATTCCATTATATAATTCTAGTATGTAATGAATGAAATCAAAACGAGTAAATAAAATCGGATTATAAGAAAGTGTTGATGAATAACTATAGCCGAAGATTTAAAAAAAGACGAAAAGATTGATAGTTACTCTAATGATGTTACAAAAGGAAATAATATTATACATTAATACAATTTGTAGTGAAATTAAAAATTATTGTACTGCACACAATTATATCACTGAGAAACGGAAATTCAAAATTACATGGAAAATTGACAAAAAGTGCAAAATTCAAAAAAATGGCAGGTAGATTACGTTATATATTTTGATTCTTTCCCATTTTATTTATATTTTGTATATAATATCTGCTTACATCCGATATTAATATTTGCCTGAAATAAAAAATGGCCCCTCGGGTTACGTATGTTTTTGCTAGTCATTTACACATGAAATATAACGAGTAAAACGAAGATACCAAACATCTTCTTCACCGTTCACCACACAGCAAATGCCGGGTCGTACGGAATTTTACACGTTTCCATACGGTGACCATGCGCATAATGTCGGTGCAGGGGGGATTGTGGGTAGCTTTCCTTTCTGTATAGTATCTATTCTGTGGCCAAAGTTCTAACAAAAAAAAAGAAGATTCTATTCTTGCCTAAAATCGTGACGGAGTTATAAAATATTCCTTTCCCTGCAGGCGTACTGTCAATATGGAGTAAAACTGTGTTTTCAATACAGTCTGCGAGCAACTCTGAGAAAAAAACGACGTTATTCATATTGCACTTATTAATATGTTCTATGCAACAAAATTTGCATCGGGTTTGTTCACGGGATGAGGTTGGAAAGTCCTCTACCACGTCTCACTCTCCGGATTTAAGTTACTTTGACTTCGATCTAATCTCCAAGATGAAAGAATTCACTTGCGATTCACACGGGAATGAAGAATTACCGCAATCACAGTAGATCCTCTCTTCACAACAACCAGAGTTACAGTACTGGCAGCGTTTAAGCGACTCTGACAGTTCTCTCGCAAGTGCTGTGGTACGTCATGTGACCTCGAAGCAATCAGCTTTCGAGGATTTGTTTACTTTCCCACAGTCAGGGTTCAGCGTTGCCGCCCATCTGAGTCACACGGAGGCGATAAGGATCGGCTTTGACGAAAGTTATGATCGTGATATCAAGACGTGTCATAGCCTATCAGTAAATTTGAATGTTCTGCGATTTCATTTGCCTGTCATGTAGGTGGTGCATGTACATAGCAGTATGTGGCAACAGCGCATTGAACTGTCAGAGACGCTTATATAATGCCGGTGCTGTAGATAATGTTAACAGAATCCAATATATTTCGCAATACTCGGAACACGTTTTACGCAATGCTTTTAATTAAATATTGTACATTTACATAGTGAGTATTTACAATAAGAGATTTCAATAATCTGATTTTAAATCGTTTTAATTAATGTTTCATAATGGTTTTCAATACGTTCTAAACTGATTATTATTTTGAATTTGTTAAAAAGTAGCCTTCCTTACTTTGTGAACTATTATCTCCACCAGAGAGAGAGAGATTTATTAATAGATCTCTCATAGCTTTGTTGCACAAGTTCATTAGAGAAGTAATGAACTCTATTAAACCCTAATTATTCAGGGTGAGTTATTTTAATTGCAAACATAACCGCGTAAAACTAAAATCCGGACACCTGTTGGGAGACTAGCGGTGCTAAAACACTAAGTATTTTCTCGCACGTATTCTTACGCAAAATTACGCGAAAAGCACTCGAAATTTCCAAAAATTGTCCGTGATCTTATTTCAAAATCCATCTTTAAGAAACAGATTTCAATAAGGGAAAAAATCTCTATTTTTAATATTCTAGTTATAGGAAGAGGCCGAAAAAAAACTTTTGCAATTTTCGAATCATCAGGGTTTGCAACGAACATGAGACCTGCACCATTCTCTTAAACGTCATTCACACTATCCAACAAAAAAATCAAAAACGATGGAGTCATCTTTTTCAAAATTGAAAATGTCCCTGTGGCTCAAGTAAAGTACCCCCCAGAATTAAATTGTCGGTTTCAAATTCAAGGTGCCGTGACATGAGGCAGATAGATGAAGGAATATCAGTTTTGGAGAAAATCGGCTGAACGGTTTAACTGCTAGCACTGTTTTACAGACGGACGGACGGATGGACGGACGGAGAGGCGTTTTACCTTCATTCTATTTTTCGGTGTCAAGGATCCATAAAACATGGATTCTGGCTACACCACGTGCTAGAAAATTTTTACCTCAATTTAGCAACTGAATTTATCCACATTTTCGTTACCATGCCCAGTAATAAGAGAATTTTCGGCCGAAAATTCGCCGTTTTATCGCGCAGCATTACATTAATCTCTCTCTACTCCGTAGCAATGAAGTAAAACTATTAAAAAAAGGGTTAGACTATGGTGTTGTACTTCACCAATACTTTTTAATAAATACCTGAAAAACGTTGTAGGGGAATAGAAGCAACGGTTTATACTTTTTAATATTGAAGACAACTTCAAAGGGACAAATTCTATTAAAACCCTTTTGTTTGCAGACAAGTCCATGGCTTTCCATGGTCTCCCCTCCGTTAGATGTAAACTTGTTTTAGAAGACAAGATAATTAAACATGTACATACTTTTAGATGTCTAGGATGTGAATTATCATACCTAGAAGAATTTGGTGTTGAAAGAAAGATCGACAAATTCAAACTTATGTATGGCACCATTAAAAGAACACTTTGAGGCAAAGTACGAAAAGATACCACACTAAAATATTACAAAGTTATGGCAGCGCCTTGTAGCCTTTACGGAAGTGAAAACTGAGTTATAAATTCCAAATACTATAGTCGAGTTCAGGCGGATGAAATGAGAATTTTCAGGTCGATCCTAGGAGTAACACGAACAGATAGATTGAAAAACGAGACCATCCTGGAGAATCTTGGAATTTACAATCTATCGACAAAAACGAAGTATACGAAAAGAAATGGAAAGACTATATATTAAAGATAGATCGTTTACTTAAGCAACTCCTCTTCTGTATACCTCGAGGGAAAAGAAGCATTGGTAGACCGAAAAAAAGATGGAGTGGTCAACGAGTCGCAAAAAACCGACAGCTCTAAAGCCTGAGGGAGAAGAAGAAAACTAACACAACTGAATGAATTAGATGATAATGAATGTAACACAACTTCAATTAGATGAAAGTAAGTTCTCTAAGATAATTTTGCTAAAAATTGCTCCTTTATTGTAAGCAATTTTTTTTAAATTCCTCATCTTCTATAATGTGTAGAAAGTCATCTAATGGGAGTCGACGCACCGAAAACATTTGTAAGTATTACCAAAGAAAACATATAGTTTTTTTCGAATATAAATGAATTGAAACACAAATTTCTTAGGGGTACACATTACGACAGCTCTGTACGGTATGCGGCTCTGCCAACGCGCTCAACCTCATCAGCCGGTCGTCAGAATTGTAGAGCACTTGCTGTTCGGAAATGGCGCAAATGACTTCTGGAGCCTACAACAGCGCTTTGAATATTGTAAATGCTTAATAACTTCCGACACCGTACAGACGGCAACGAAACTAGAAAATTACCAATTCTTTTTTTTTTTTTGGTATGAGAATCTACCCTTCTGAGGTCAAAGATCTAAAGAAATTATTTGTTGTTTACATATAATGTATGATTTTTCTTTCGAAGTAAATCCTAAATATTTTGAAAATTAAATTGTTTTAAACGTTTCAAAACAGACTATAGCTAGCAATTTATTTCGCAAGTGGCTAAAGGATACGTACAACTTGGTCGTTTATTCACAAGCGCCGTAGCGCGAGTATATTACTAAAGAGCCCTCAGTGGACTTTTAGCCACGTATGATGTATAACCTATTGTCTTTTTTGAGTGCCTATTCAACATTTTGACAATTTTCTGGCAGTAACATAAAGGGAATTGTATTGACATCACCTGTAATTAAAAATTATGTAACCTGACACACGTTTGCAGATTACTAATCCAGATTATGGAAGACATATCTGAGCCTATTAGAATTCTGAACCTATAAGAGTTAATCGATATCCAATTTTACAGATTCTTAAATTACCATAACGGAAACCAGCACTTTAAAAAGAGCCGAGAATAAGATAAATCGCAAAGTTGCTTTGGGGGAAGTTTGCTTTGAGGGTTGAAAACAGTAATTAAAGTGTATACAGTGGCAAATACGAGGGCAAGTCAGTAAGTCGCAAACATGTGTGTGCCGAATACCATTTGACATTTCGCGCGCAAGTTTCGACAGCATATGGCAGCATATGTATGCTTGTCGTATGACATCTCGCAGACACTCAGTCAGTCCGAGGCTGTTAGTGCACGATGGCACATGTGTTGCACAAGTGTACACGAAAAGAACAGCGTGCAGTTGTGCGTTTTTTGTTGGCCAAAGGATTGTCCACAGAAGAAGTGCATCGTAAAATGCGTCCCGTCTATGGTGACAAATGTTTCTCAGGGAAAGCTGTGTTCAATTGGATCCAGAAGTTTAACCGTGGAAGAAAAAGCATCAGAGATGGGGAGCGTCCTGGTCGTCCCGCGGAGGTGTCAACTGCAACCACATTGCAGCGTGTGGGTCAACTCATCCGTAATAACCGACGTGTGAAGATTAATAACATAGCGCGTGCTGTAGGCTGTTCACATGGAACCGCATGGAACATCGTGCATGGGCAGTTGCAGTTTCGTAAAGTTTGTGCACGGTGGGTGCCCCGCCAGTTGACTGAGCAACATAAACTGAACAGAATAGGTCTGTTCTTGCAGCATCTCACTCGGTACACAGAGGAAGGAGGGGAATTCATGGCACGAATTGTTACGGGGAACGAATGTTGGGTTCACCACTTTCAAACAGAATCTACACGTTCGTCTATGGAATGGAAACATACCGCCTCCCCAACAAGAAAAACGTTCAAGACGATTCCATCGGCCCACGAGGATTTGCTCACCGTGTTTTGGGGCATAAGGGGAGTCATACTGCAGAAATTCCAGCCTCATGGTGAAACTGTGAATGCTGCGTCGTAACGCTTCAATAAACAGCATATAAAAGTAATAGAACACAAAATATATTAAAATTTGTGAGAAAATGATATTCTCAAATGAAGTGCAAATAACTTCAAAGATTTCGAATTTCGAATGTCAAGGAAGATGTCCCTTTTGTCTCGGTGTTTAGGCGCAATAGTCCCCTGGAAAGAAGAATCGAAGTGAAGGGTTTTAAGAAAGTAGACTCAACAGCACTATGGAAAGAAAAATCGAATAGAAAGGTTACTTAGCAGGGGCATGGCCAAACACAAAGACCCAGGAACTCCTACGCGAGTGAGTTCATTCCCCTTTTGACAATTTTTCAAGAAAAACTATGGAGATACACACACCTACACGTCACACACACACACACACACACACACACACACACACACACACACACACACACACATGCACACACCTACTACAGCTGAGACTGGAGCGCGGATTAAACCTTGCGTTTCCGTCTGGCTGAGTGTTGCTTAAGTAACACGATGAAGGTCTTCAGTTTGCATTACGTCATACATTCATCACACTGATCTCTTTGGAATATTATGAGATCATTTAAAGAGGCAAAGGTAAATGTCACAGTATGAAGATATTTAGCAGGTGAAGTTACAGCTGTTATAAATGGAGGCAATGACGAAGAATCATATAGCTTGAAAATAAAGCTGTGGTAATGACACTATTCAATTTAAGAAATTGAATATTTCCGCACATGGATAGGAGCAATCCTTGGTGTGGTGGTAGTCAAACTGCTCACCTTTTACTTCTTTCACCAAGTTTCAAAGCTGAGAGATAAATGTGTAATTTGTGGAAGTTGAAGATGGATCTGATTTGGCCAGTTTCCGCACATTCTCCCATTGTCCATCATTCAAATTATATCATCACTAAACACTCAACAACCATACCTGTCATGGCGCATGATACAAAGTTATCAGAAGGGGAGTTTAACTTAATAAACGCGCAACATTTGCACCAACCCATCCCTATTTCGTGTGTTGTGTTAATTTGTTACAAATAACTTCCATAAAATGACCAGTTTGCTTCAGATAAGCAATTTAATAGTATCGACATAAATTCGTAGTGTGTTTACTGTCGCAATGAATGTAATACAGTTTTAGTGTCAATAGCCGTATGGAATCAATTTGAGTTGCTATTTGGGCTAAAAAGGTATGCATGGGTGGAGAAAGACATTGCACATAAAACTTCTCTAACTCAAAATGTATCATATGTAAATCAAAAATGTATTATTCTGTTCTCTACATATTAATTCCCATTTTGCTAATGAATGGTCTTGGAAAAAATTTCCGTTTTTTTCTCGTCAACTTCTAACCTTTCCATTTACTTTTTGGGAACAAGTGCCCTCTTTTCAAAGATCTCTTTGGTATTTATTCAGATCGTTTTTCTTCATGTTCATCAACTTTCACATTATATTTCAAATATATCTATATTATTATTATTATTATTATTATTATTAAATCAATCACCTCTTCAGCAGAAAAAGAATTTTTATCCAGAAATATGAATACACTTTACAACCGCTATCCATTCGAGAAATATTATATCGAGATTCTATTGTTGCAGGTACGGGTTCTAACGGATGTAGGTTTTTTTCCTATATCCAAGAAAAATGTTGGAATTATCTGTTAGAAGGAATCAAACAAGGTGAAGACCCACACTGAATTAGGAAATATATTAAAAATACCATGACAGATGGAAATCTGAAAAAGATAGCAGGGGAAGAGAATAATTCAAGCAACAACAATAGCAAAGGAAGGAGAAGACTCGGGTGTCAACCGCTTTGTAGGATGCTACGAATCCGAAACGAAAAGCTTCGCATTGGCAATACGGCGTTTGCACCTCGGACTGAAGCGAGGACGCGTGTTTAGTCAGCAGTTCGCTCTGCGGCGAACACACCGCGCCGCCACGCCCCATCTTTCATGCACGATTATCCTCTGCCCGCGCTGCGCCTGTGTAAACATGTCGGCGTGCGGACCGCACGCGTGCCCCGGCGCGACACAGTGGCTCACAACCCACGACAAGCAACTACGCATAATGAGGGTTCGGCTAAATACTTTAAATTTAGTAGTCAAATACTTCGACAAAATAATTCGTAAATAAGTATTTAAAAACATGCTCAAAATACATACCTATTTAAAATACTTCAAATACTCAAAATACAGACTGCAGCGCCTCTGACCGGGAGGTCCTAGGTTCGAGTCCTGACGGCGGCAGGATTTTAGACACTAGCTTTCCAGCTAGGTTGAATTCAGTCGCTGTCTGGAGGAGAATT
Source organism: Teleogryllus occipitalis (assembly GCA_011170035.1). Classification (NCBI taxonomy): domain Eukaryota; kingdom Metazoa; phylum Arthropoda; class Insecta; order Orthoptera; family Gryllidae; genus Teleogryllus; species Teleogryllus occipitalis. The sequence goes on from BLKR01005432.1 coordinate 18,578, forward strand.
CTAGCGGCCGGCTTCGCCTGTTTGGGCCCCTAAAAAACCATTTGGATGGCCATTTTGATACAGATGATGCCGTAATCTGTGGAGTTACACGTTGGCTGGGACAGCAACCAAAGGATGTCCTCCGATAGGAGGAACCTTTCGTGGTTCCTCCGATAAACACCAGGCGAATGCCGGAGCAGTACCCTACCAAACGGGCCAAGGACCGCGCGCAATCTGTCCTTCCTCTTCCTATCCTCTCCTAACACACACACACACACTTACACTAACATGCACTACACTACTACATATTCCGGGAGACCGGTCGAAAGCTTAGAGCTTGTCCCGGCTGGGACGGTGCCCCACTGGTGGGAGAGTCCTGGTTAGAGGGAAACCCCCACTAGCCGACGGTAGATCGGCGACGAATCTCACCATCCAGCGGGGGAAGATCACCGCCATCTCTCGAGAAAAAACATGCACTATACTAACGGGACTAATGACCAAAATAGTTGACGCGCCTGGAAACACGAAAAAAATCAATCAATCAAAATACAGTAATACAATAATTTAGCATTATAATTTTTTATTGCAACCATTTATATTGTAATTCCCAATTACAATAAATTACTAATTGACAGTGAAAATTTCTAAACAATAACTACAAACGTTCAAATAAAACTCTTTCAGTTATACTTTCACAAAAACATTATCACTTATACTTATCAAACACCAAACACTTTCACTTACACCTTCATACCAAATATAAAATGATATCAAAAATATGTTTAACTCAAGTAAACGGAATTTCCTTTTACAGTGACTAGTTTTTCAAACAAATCATCAGACAATTTACCCCTAGTTGTCGAATGTATAAAACCCACCAAGGAAAACAGTTGTTGAATTGGCGCTGATGAACTTAAACTAGTGTTGTAAGGAATAAGTGCTTTTTTTATTGTCGGATTATTGTCCAGCATATTTAATGGTTTAGATTTGAATTTAAAAATGAAGAGAATTCAAGTTCATCAGCCCAAAGGAGCTTTTATTTTTGTTTCAATGAAGTCCATTCTGCTAGTGAATGGACGAGCAGAATCAAAAAGAAAGTATCCTTGTTATCGTCTTCATCTGCATGTAAAGTATTTCTTTTTTTAAGAACACCTACTTTATTGCGGGCGGGTATTTAAATACATCCCTAAAAAACATTTCAAAAAATTCAAAAACACAGTTTTTCAAATACAAAATGTATTTAAAATACGTATTTCAAGTACAAGTATTTAAATACTACCCAATCGTGGGCATAATTATAACTAAACCGCAGAACTTTATGCAATTGCATATTTGATTGATTGCGCATATCGAAATTGATTGATTTTTTTCGTGTTTCCGGGCACGTATTTGCTTTGATCATTAGTCCCGTTAGTGTAGTGCATGTTTTTTCTCGGGAGATGGCGGTGATCTTCCCGCGCTGGATGACGAGATCCAGCGCTGACCTACCGTCGGCTAGCGGGATAGTGTATGTTAGTGTGCGTTTGTAATGGGTGAGGATAGAACAAGGAAGAGGAAGGAAAGATCGCGTGCGGTCCGTGTCCCGTTTGTTAAGGAACTGCTCCGGCATTCGTCTGATGTTAATCGGAGAAACTACGGAAAACTACCGATCAGAGCAGCCGGCCTCTAGAATTCTTCTCCAGACAGTGACAGGTTTCAACCTGGCTGAAAAGCTAGTGTCGAAAATCCTTCCGCTGTCAGGACTAGAATCTAGGACCTCCCAGTCACAGGCATTGCAGTGACATCAGTTAATGCCACTCTCCCGGTTTGTGATTTGGATTCTAGTTCTGTTGCTCCCACTGCGCAGAGCCACTGCGCGAGCCGTCCCAGATCGCGTGCACGCTGCAATGCGGCGCCGGGCGGCTATCCGATCGCGGGCTTTAACGTGATCCACGAGATGGCGCTAAACTCCCCGCGCGTAACTCCCAGAGAAACGCTTCCCTTCTCCTCCACCCCGTCGTCCGAGCGCTGCACTCACGTTGCCCTCGTCGACTGTTTCCCACGGGCTGGAATGGCTCAGGGACAGCGTTGTTGTTTCCTCTCCAACATCGCTGACCCGAGGACCTAGCGGTTGACAGAACGCGGATTTTCGACTCTGGCTACAGAGCTGGGTCGATTTTAGCCACTGTCTGAAGGAGAATTATAGCGGCCGATTGTTTTCATAGAGAGTTTTTCGTGATTTCTTCGGTCCATATCAGGCGAATGCCGGAGCAGGGCCTTAACACACACATGGTCCGTGATCAATCTTCTATCCCTCATTCTTGTTCTCATTTCTCCTTTTACATAAACACGTACATTCACTACACTACACACTTCGATAGGACTGATGGGATCTTAGAGTACGCTCTCGGTTGGCAGGGCGGCGCCCCGCTAAGGTGAAATGCCTGAAGGAAAGAAACCCCGCAAGCCGAAGATTTGGTCGACCCTCGATCTCACGGTCCACTGAGGGAAAACACCGCCACCTCCCGCGATTTTACATGCAATTTACTCAGGGCATAATATCCATTATTGTGACGCGCTCAGAAAAAACTAAATAATCAAACAACTGTAGTTCGCAGGGTGCAATTGGTAGGCGGATCCAAGTACTTCATGCAGAGTTAGGGCACTGGCATCCCAATACCCTGGAGATGAATTGGCAGCTCTTGCCCCGTGGCCCAGTTTCCCAGCACCATGCGCAAGGACGCTTACTGGGTTGAGCGGCACGGGAGGGCCTTTAATCCCAGGACTCGAAGGATCTGGATTGCTCGTAAAGGATTTGGTTCATTACGGCAGTGGTTCTACGTCTAATGAGTGGGGACTAATAAACGACGGTTTCATCCAGACCTCTGATTGATCAGAATGTCTTTTCATTAGAGCAATATTCTAGCCTCCAATGTTCTATACTTTTCCGAGGTTTCTCCGATCAATACCAGGTGGATATCCGAGCTGTATCTTATTAAGTGGGTCTTCAGTCGCGCTCGATATTTTCTTCCTCATTTGTGATGAGCGATATCAAAAAAATAAAAATTCAAACTTCAATATAAATTATAAATTCTCGCCACATGGCCCAAAACCGAAGCAACAAAGCGGGAATTGATTGATTGCTTTTTTTCGTGTTTCCGGGCGTGTGAACTGCTTTGGTCATTAGTCCCGTTAGTGTACTGCCGGTTTTTTCTCAGGAGATGGTGATGATTTTCCCCTCGCTGGATGGCGAGATCCGGCACCGACCTACCGTCGGCTAGTGGGGTCACCCCCTAACCAGGACTCTCCCACCAGCGGGGCACCGCCCTAGCCGGGACAAGCTCTAAACTCCCGACCAGTCTCCCGGAATATGTGGTAGTGTAGTGCATGATAGTGTAAGTGAGTGTGTAAGGGGAGAGGATAGGACAAGGAAGGGGAAGGACAGATCGCGCGCGGTCCGTGGCCCGTTTGGTAGGGTACTGCTCCGGGATTCGCCTGGTGTTGATCGGAGAAAAAACGGAAAACTACCGATCAGAGCAGCCGGCCGCTAGATTTCTCTAGACAGCGACTGAATTCGACCTAGCTGAAAAGCTAGTGTCGAAAATCCCGCCGCCGTCAGGACTCGAACCTAGGACCTCCGGGTCAGAGGCGCTGCAGTGGCATCAGTTGATGCACTGAGCTACCGCTCCCGGTAACAAAGCGGGAAAAACCGCCGTGTTGGGAAAGGGAGTGCTCTAAGGAAAACGTACTATCAATTCTAGACACAACTTTCCAAAGAGCACTTTCAAAAACACCCGAATCATCTATATACGGGATGCACGAAGCAACAGGGAGCTCCGATATCGGATCTCAGTCCTAAGCTACCGACGTTAGTGGCGCCATGAACCCCACCACAGTTCCCCACGCGCCTTGTCACCGCCGCCGGTTAGGAACTTCGCCATGAACCAGGAAGGAGTCGCTACACTTCTGCAAGTTGAGATTGGTGTCATGGTAAGCAGCTGACGCCATCCCGAGCGCTTCTCGACTTCCCCTCTCCTGTATCTTCCTCTCTCTCCCATCCTCTCTCTCTCTCTCTCTCTCTCTCTCTCTCTCTCTCTCTCTCTCTTTCACCTTAGCACGTAGAATGGGGACGATCAGTACTGAGCAATAAATTCAATTACAATGAGCATATTCGTACTCATTTCCCCCCCCCCCACTTCTCTTCCCGACCACTCAGATCAATAACGTGGAAACTCTCCTGCGTGAATTACGCTTGAAACTAGCAATAGCACAGGAGGGACATCACACATTTTTTCCTCCTCTTCCCTCACACAAACACATGCACGACCACCACACATTTCGAAAGACAAGGCGGGAGTTTGGATCTTGTCGCGGCTGGAGCGTTACGCCGCTGGTGAAAAGACCTGGAAGATGCAAGCCAATGTGTAGATCGGCGCCGTATCTTGTCGGTCACGCCTGATTTCCAAGAATCTCACGAGGAGGTACACCGTCGCCTACAGAGATGCAAAATTCCATGCACTTACGAGGCTAATGACCGTAGCAATTGTCGCTTCAGGAAACACGAAACAATCTACAATTTTGGGAATTCTAGAAATCAGCGTGACAAGCACATGTGTATTGAAGAAGGTTGAGGTTAAAGGTCATATCCTGAGTATCCAATCTTGGGATTTCGCTGCCTCCTGATACAAGCATAATGTATTCCTGTTTTACATCTTCCACATTTTTCGGAACCTCATTTTTGGAAAATGACAAGTTCACCATTTCTTGCCTGTGTATTCGCTCAACGTCCGCTACCAGCCGTTGATCAGACCGTTCGCCTCTTTCTTTCACCCCCTTCGCAACCCATTTGTGTTTAAGGTAATAGCTTCTTACTTGCCACGTATAGAAGCCGTGCGTCGAAGACATTGTAAACGTCATCTCTACTCCACTCCGGCATTCTCGATAGCAACTGTTCTACCTGACAAAATCAGTTCGAAATACAACTGCGGGGCGAGCGGTCGCTCTTCATGTCGTAACTTTATCATGCAAAGTGTGGAATTTAGAGTTTGCGATGCAAATTCCTTCGTTTGGACGTGTAGTACTGCCATCGTAATTCTTTATATGCACAAAAGTGCAGTTTTATTTTTGTGTTAGAGATCTGTCGTGCGTGAATGCAGTCGTTTCCAACTCTTTACTTCCGTTTGCACTCGCGTGCAATTTAGCTTGTTCTATTTACAGAACGTTCTATTTGTACGTGGCTAGTAAACTTGACGCATTACATGAATTTTACGCACAGCAATACGTTATTTTGTCCACGCCACAAGCAACTGGACAGTGTTTATGTTAACGTCCTGTTGCGCATTGTAATTAAATGCGCTAATTCTACCGGTGAGGGTGATGTATGGATCTGCAAGTTCGCATAGAGACTATGGCTCTTCTCGGTGCATGCAGCGCTATTCGACTGATTGATTGGTTAGTGTTTCCGGGTGCGCCAACTGCTAAGGTGACATCTCGTAAGTGTTGTGTCTAGTTCTATCGCGGGAGGTATGTGAGCTTTTCTTGCTAGATGGCGAGATCCGCCGCCGACCTAGATGTCGATTGATTGATTGATGTTTCCGGGCGAGTCAACTGCTTTGGTCATTAACCCCGTTAGTGTGGTGCATGTTTTTTTCGGAAAATGGCGGTGATCTACCCCCGCTGGATGGTGAGATCCGGCGCCAACCTACCGTCGGCTAGTGGGGTTACCCCCTAACCAGGACTCTCCCACCAGCGGGGCACCGCCCCAGCCGGGACAAGCTCTATGCTCCCGACCAGTCTCCCGGAAATGTGGTAGTGTAGTGCATGTTAGTGTGTGTGTGTGTGTGTGTGTGTGTGTGTGTGTGTGTGTAAGGGAAGAGGATAGGACAAGAAAGAGGAAGGAAAAATCGCGCGCGGTCCGTGGCCCGTTTGGTAGGGTACTGCTCCGGCATTCGCCTGGTGTTGATCGGAGAAACCACGGAAAACTACCGATCAGAGCAGCCGGCCGCTAGAATTCTCCAGACAGCAGCTGAATTCGACCTAGCTGAAAAGCTAGTGTCGAAAATCCTGCCGCCGTCAGGACTCGAACCTAGGACCTCCCGGTCAGAGGCGCTGAAGTGACATCAGTTCATGCCCTAGGTGTCGACTTGCCCTATTTTCCCCACCAGGTATCTTCCATCAATGAAGCATAACCCCAACAGAGACAAGCTCTAAGTTCCCGACTAGTCTCCCGGAACATGTGGTAGTGTAGTGCATGTTAGTCTAAGTGTGCGGGGGTAAGGAGAGAGAATAGGAAAAGAAAGTACAATGGAGCGCGGTCCTTGACCCGTTTTTTAGGGTACTGCTCCGGCGTTCGCCTGGTATTGAGCTATCTAACTAGGGTCGAAAATCCTGCCACCAGCTGGACTCACAAACTCTAGGACCTCCCATTCAGAGGCACTGCAGTGACCTTAGCTGATGTCCTGACCCACCCGTCACAATATTGAATATGATCATCCACTTCAATATTGGTATACACGTGTGTTTTGTCCTATCTTCCAGGCGGGACGATAGTATTCACTGTAAATATCTATATTCTCCCTTTCTCTCTGGCGAGATGTGTACCAAGTTTATTTCACTTAATTAAACCTTTTTATTGAAAGTATCAATTTACACCATGCATTTTACCCAAATCGGGTGCCCGTTTGGACCGGCCCTCATCTGATCTCCCTAGGGCTCCAGAGTATGTGTAAATTAAATCCATTATACAGACCAAATTAGTCCAAGTCTCTTATTAAAACGCACGGTTTACACAAAAGGATTTTTTACAAATTACTTGCAAGTTTGCATTTATATCTAGACTGATAACATCTAGGACAATGTTATTACTCATTATATTATATACAAATATCTCTACTTTCAAACATGCATCTTTATTAAAGATGAAGATTGTACTCTTCCACGCTTATGGAAACTGGTTATGACTAGCATACCCGTGCAAGATATTTATATTTCGATGCTTTTTTTAAAAACAAAACCTTCATATTTTTAAAGTCAAAGCGAAAATTGTCTCGTCTCCGTGAAATTCTCTTTCTTAAGAGACCTCATTTATAAAGATTGGTTACGTGTGAGAGCCGCAAAAAGAATGTATACTACTGAAATAATAAAGGATACGATGGGAAAATTACAGAATTCCCACACACCGTCCTTCTAATGCGAATTAGAGATGGCTGGGAAGGGAAGGACCGTAAGGCAAAATCGTGTGCTTTGACTCGTTGCACAGCGTGCTTTTCTGGCATTGGCAGTGATAGAGGGCTCCACCAAACCTTCCGATGTCTGCCACATAAAAATTCGATTCCAGAAGGCAGCACAAACTCACTGATCTTCAACACAAGAAGCAAATCTCTGAAAGCAGACCGACATCAAAGCCGCGATGTTCCAGACTCCAATACCCCGAAAGGAAGGCTTTGCTTTCACGGCCCATAGCTCCCGATTCTGATCTAATCTGAAATTAAATTACTTATTTCCGTTTCGCGCAAAAACTAAAGGAAAACTATGCATCCTTCGATTATGTGGGAGATGTCTACAGCTTCGTTAAGATACTCATAAACTCAAAAAACAACAACACAAAAACAATGAATCAGTTGCAATTTTTACTGAAAATTGCAAATATCTGATTGTGTTAGATTTAGATTTTATCATTAATTTTGCAATTAAGTGTCGTGATTTGGTAGCAGAATATCTTAACTTAACATGCATTAAGCTTACATTGACTAACAATAAGTTACAAAAAAGCAGTTAATTAAAAAACAATAAATAATAAAAAATAGTACATAATATCACGGCGCAAGTCTTACTCCACTTCACTTCACAGCACTGCACAACACTTAACTGTGACGCATTACATCTGCATTCCTTTCCCTACACTTCAAAACAACACATATAGCATTGCTCTACACTACATAAATAGTAATAAAACGATAACAATAATAACAATACTACTACAACTGCTATGAACACTAACAATTAAACAACTTACTTAATAGAAAATACTAATAATTTAACAGTAGAAACTTAACACTGATACATTGATCTAAAATATGATTAGCTACTAAACTAATTTATTTTTAAACTTGCTCAAGCTCTGAGGAAAGGGTTCTACGATTGTCGCAGGAAAACTGTTCCAGTCTCTAATGGTTCGGTTTGAATATGAAAATTTCCCGACGTCCGTTTTCTGTATTCTTGTCTTAATTTTGTGCACGTGTGCCCTCATAAACTATGTTATTGTAGTATGAATTCATAAACTATGTTATTGTAGTATTCGTGAAAACTGTTTTTTATTAATAATATTTTATTTGGTGTTATACGAAGACTTTCATTGTTTTTCTTTAGTAGTGTGCGTGGTCTTTTTAGGCAAACCATTTTGTGTTATTTGGTTCAGCAGCTATTTCCTGCTGAATGCCATTAGTAATAGTATATTATGCACCTAGTTTATAATACATGCTTTGTAGTAGAGATCATGCTTTAAAAGCGAACGAGGTTAGGAGCGAGTTTTAAAATTTCTACGAATATAACAAAGTAACATTATAAACCAGTAACATACGTTAATTTTTGAATGACTATTTTAAATTTATAAGAGACTCAAAGTTAATGTTTGGAAACAACTTTATTGTAATGTCAGGTGTATTTGAAATCTGTGCGAAAAAAACGGTGGTCAGTTGTTCAGTTTACCGCTACTGTACCACGATCCTATTGGCTGATTGTGTGATGACGCAATTATTCGTTAAGTTAATGACAAATACGTCATAATCTGTGCCATAAGATGTACTTTTATGAACGATAATTTGTAACGAAAAAGGTTGTTTATAATACTGGAATACAAAAAAATATTCCTTTATTGACTGGCATTAGGTTAATTCTGATATAACAATTCTTTTATGATTCAGCACAGTTTGTTCCTTCCTATTTTGAAGGCGTCAACATCAGAGTTTTATGCGGGCTCCGGAGTTGCACGCGCGTTTTCCTCTCCTGGCGCGCATTTAACCTGTAGTGACGTCATCGACCCCCCCTACCCCACCCCCACAGCGCCGGTGCGTGTTTACGAGCTCTGTGCGCCGGGTGGTGGAAGTGGGAGGGGCAATGGAGGGCGCAGTCGGCACTGCCTCCAGGCGGCTAGTGGCCAGTGTTGCCACCCTTGGGGGATAACGGCCGTTTTCACGATCAAACATTCGCAATCGTGTTGTTGAGGTGATTTCAAAGCTCTTTCTCCCAATACTATAGTAGAGGGAGGAAAATTAAAAAGGGAATGGCAGCTTGCAAGATAAATACCCTCAGAAGGTTAGTCGGATGGAAAAGAATACGAAAATTCAAGACAAATGTGAGAAAAAAGCAGCTATTTATTATTATTACTATTATTATTATTATTATTATTATTTCTTTTTTCTCGGGGGTTTCTCACCCGGGGTTCATGGTTTGAGGGGCCTCTAGGCATACCACATTCCTTCAGCTTTGCATATTGAGGACTGTGCGAACAATCCGGCAGGTTTCAAGAATGACTGACTTTTGAGCTTTTGGGATAATTTTGTGAGGAGGAAGACCTATTTTTTCTAAATAATACTTTAGATTTTTGTTAACCAGACCTGTAGCTGTTATTGCAATTGGTAGAATTTCAACAGACTCAAGTTTGTATATTTCTTTATATTCTATTGATAGGGGAATGTATTTTGAGATTTTTCTGTTTCTGCCTTATTGATGTTGTGATCTGCAGGGTATGTAACATCAATAATGAATGCTTTCTTTTCCTGTACGTTATGTAGTAGAATGTCTGGTTTATTTGTCGGGATCGTTTTATCAGTATGTATTGGAAGGTCGTAATTATTATTATTATTATTATTATTATTATTATTATTATTATTATTAAATAATTATTATTAAATTCAAAATTAAATTGACTCTTTAAAGGGAGAATACGATATGTGATATATAAATAATTCCAGGACGGGTGCAACGTGAGTTATGTTCATTCCGGGAAGCAAACAATGTCTAGTAACGCCTAATACGATAAATTATGAAAGAAATTCATTTGCTTAAGTAGTAATAGGGCAATGATATAAAGAAGAGGAAATAGGTCACAAAAATTCGTAAATCACACCACTCACGGCTCACAGCAAAGTCGCTTGCCGCTTGCCTCGCCAAGGAGGTCCGGCTCGATTCCCGGACAATCTCATGTGAAATTTGTTCCGACAAAACGATTTTAATTGCCTTACATGCCTGCTGTACAGGGGCTAGTCCAACCCTACCACTGTCCTAATTCCTTCCCAATCCTGGCCGCTGGGTAGTAACGCAGGAGCGCGTGTGAGAGGCGCTTACTCTGAGATGCAACCTGGCGGTCCTCATGACAACTATCATGACTTGCACCTGTGTACGATTACGCTGGTTCCGCTACTCTTTCCCTTTATGTTACCCTCAAAAGTTTCAAATCAATATTGTGGTCGCTAATGAACGTACAGTTAATGCGACCTTAAATAAAAAGCATTTTAAAAAATCAGAAATTCACAAAGGGAACGCTTTCTGCCACTGTTAGTTGAAAAACGCCTTTCGTTAAGAAGTTAAGTAGCACAAGATATCTTAGTGAATAAAAAAGGGCAATAATTCAAATCTGTATTTTCGAAGCCGATATGAAGAGTAGTGATTCAAATATTATCCCACCATATTTGGCATACGCATGTGAGTGCTATATAATCGGATTAGGATTAGTTAATAACGTAATGGTAATCAGATTAAAAGCTGCTCATAACCAAGCCTCTACTCTTTAGGCAAACGTAATTAGACGCATTTCACAAATTAACGAATATTGACATGTAGCGCGGTGTGTTAATAGTTTTTAAAACAGACATTTCAAGTTGTGGAGCTAGTCTGCATGTTGTTCATCGGAAGGTGTGTTCAATGCACGCTATCTTGCGCTTTGCAGTGGCGAAAAAGAAAGAAGTTTGCAACGTCATAGTTTATTATATATACATATATATATATATATATATATATATATATATATATATATATATATATAATTTTGATACACATTATCAAAACAAACGGAAAGTATAATACAAATGACTTAAAGCAATTAGAGAGTCTGAGATGTATCCGTTTCGTATTGTAGGAGGAATATGTAATTTCCATTCACAGTAGTGAATCGTGGACCGATTGCGATGGCGAATGCGAAATCTAAAACGTATTTATTTCAACATCGCCCACGTAAAGTCTCCAGTTTCCAATTCCACAGTCTCGATGGAGCGTATTTGGCAAGACTTGACTAGAGACGACTGTCAAGTTCATTCAATGCTCGGTAGACAGGCTTCTCTGATCCTCGAATGCTTAAATTCCATTTATAGTTTTATCGAAACCATTAGAAATATCATCTGCATATTAACTCTCACCATCCGACTAGCAAACATGATTCCAGGTTATCTATTACTTTTATTAGGGAATATAGGACAATAATCCTAAATTCAAGTATTCTAATTCAAATCCTTATTGTATCACAAATCCGTTTATTAATTCTAGAGTTACCAGAGTCTATTATTCAATCATACGTATTTTTCGTATTAATTAAGAGAAGTAAATAATGTTAACTCACTAATATAATTCATTCTACTTAGTAAATGTTAGCCCTTTACCTGTTACGTTAACAATAGCAGCATGTTTAATTAGCGTATTTCATGAATATAAATTTATTATCACAACAGCAATTTTAAGCACTCTATTAACTATAAATCAATGAGATATTACATGAGAAAGAACAAATGAAGACATACATATCTCTGCCGTCATTTTAGGCTCACCAGTTCTTTAGTTCAACAGCCCGCTATGTGCCTTGGCCGACTACAATTTAGGCTTGCGCTGAGGAATAATCCCTATACAGTATTTGAATAACTGTGAGTGTGTATTTGTGTCTGTGTCTGTCTGTGTGTGTGAGTGTGTATGTGTGTGCATTGAGTGATTGGTGAGTGTAAAAAAGGAGTGAGTGAGTGAGTGAGTGAGTGAGTGAGTGAGTGAGTGAGTGAGTGAGTGAGTGAGTGAGTGAGTGAGTGAGTGAGTGAGTGAGTGAGTGAGTGAGTGAGTGAGTGAGTGAGTGAGTGAGTGAGTGAGTGAGCGAGCGTGCGTGCGTATCTGTCACTCACGGTTAGACTACTTCACGTGCGCCAGACAAGACACGAGGTGTCGTTCGAAGCGGCGCGGTCTTCTGATGGGGAACTGATCATTTTGATAATTTGTTTTCGGATCCGTTCAGAAGATTCTAAGAAAGTTCCAAAAATGTGTTTTTGCGTGTTTTGCGTGCACTAAAATCTTAGTGGGTAGATGGAGAATTAAACCAACGTCACCTAAATAGATATACGTAGGCGGCGTTACACAGATGCAATAGTCGCTCCACTATGCCATAATTTTATTCGAGGGTGACATCACTCATTGTTCTGGAACATGTGAAACAAGCTACCGAACTGTCAATAGTGATGCTGCTTTGAACATAAGAAGGGAAATGGTTTGTCCGTATTACGGTATTTTTAATAATAAATTTGCAAACACCTACGTCTTGAAACTTATTAAATTTGAAAAACGCCTAGTGAATACGAAGAAAACCAGAGCTGTGAGTTGTGAGTAATGTTAGATAATGGAAGCACATGCGTACTCGACTTTGCACATTTATGTTCTTAAGCGTCAAAATGCAGAATGAATGTAATTGTAGGGGAAGAATTAAATGTAATTGTAGAAGATTTTGTGACAGGATTTTCCGAATTAATTGAGAATGATCTTATATTAGGATTAGAGAATAACTTGAACACCTTACAGGTCATTTTTTATGTGAATTTTTGTGCAACTTAGCAAAAAAACATACAAAATGTAGCTGCACTAAATTGAAACTATTCACATCATTCATACCTAGAAGTATGTTTCACGGCGATCACAGTTCTTAAATTCCATTATTACCAATTCATACCCCATATGTATTATAGCAATCGATAAAAATGAGAAAAATTACCAGACGCCGAGAAAAATTAGTAATTGTGTGTTTGACGGTCGGTGTTGTATATTTCTGATGGTTTTCAATCAGCAATAAACTTTGAAATCACGTAAAAAGCGCGTTATGGTCATGAATCTGCGATACCAAAGCTAAATTGCATTTTATGGTTTCCTTCCTGTTCGCTCTCAAAATATGGATGTGACATCAACAACACATCGATGTATGAAAACACTTAATATGACAGTGTCCAACAGTGTAGAACATGAACGACTTTTCAGTCAATACAGTTTCATTGTTACTGACAGAATAAATAGAGTTCAACTCAGAAAGAAGCCAACATTGAAATATGAACTCAGTTAATTTCCACTGATTGTATTTCATGATGATATTAGGTACTTAAATACATTGATTTAATTTAACAAAATACATTACCATTACCAGAATTATGTTGTTTAAATCTATGGATTTCACCAACACTCGCCGAAACTGTCTTGACGATCGTCATTTTTGACGAATGACAAAATATTAACGCATACGCTTACGTTTCACAAGCACTTTTCCGTTAGAAATGACGCTCCGTTAAATTCGACGATTCGTCAAAGAACGTGTGTTGATGTTTTCTCCCCGTACATAGGTTGTCTACAATGTCAATTACAAAGCGGTTCCGCATTCGCTGTTGAGCCTGCTGACTACTGATGACATATGAACTATTATATTCCAAGTAGGTTGGCACACGATGAAAATCACAATTTGCTCATTTAGGAAGAAATACATTTTTCGATTTCTGAATCGTTCTAAATGGACACGCGTGTGCAGTCTATCATCTCTTTGTAACTCCAGAAAAGTTCGCTATTCTACAAAAAATCTCGCTTTGTTGGTTAGGCTTCAACACCCCGTGGAAATACCACATACTGTGGGCATACGAAGGATTTGGGAAAGAAACGATCTTTTTATTTACACAATCGCCGTCTGTGAATGGCAAAATTCCATTGCAATGGCTGCAGTCTAGCAAAATAAAATCTTAAAGCTATCAACTACTACTGGGCGAGGGCGTTTGAGGCTTATTTCTGTTTGAGAGATATTCCAGACGCGGTTTTATTTCTTCTCAATTTTTCCAGAACACCAGCTTCGGCATTCTTTCGTTACGAACTGAGGATATTCCAGTTAATGAAAAGTATACTTTTTTGTAATAACGTGTTCTGGACACATGATTTTTAAATAAACAAAAGTTAAACACAAAAACTATCTCCCAAATTATCACAGACGCCACATTTGAACAGCAGGAAAGTAAAATAACTACGTTAATGAAAAGCATTGCACGCGTTTGATTCACCCTAACCTCACAACAGCCGTTTAATGAGTCATCAAAGTTGTTGATGGTGGGGTACCGGTCCGTCAAAATTTGATGAATATTTTGATGGTCATCAAGCGAAACGACCTTGATGAAACGTAAATAAGGCGTTTGACACGCTGTCACTGGTTTGACGGCCGTCAAAGCTACTGATTGAGGTGTGTTGGTGAAACCGGCCAAATAAGTATTTACAAATGTAAGACAATACTTTTCTTCTCCTTTTAATTGTGTTATTCAGAAGCCTGTAGTTTTACATAAGACAGGAATCATTCTGTGGACTTAAAATTGCATCTTCAAATATTTTTTTAAGTTCACAAATGGCGAAATATTAATTTAGTTTCACTTATTTTCTGACTTTAATGGGAAAAACTAAAAAGCATCAAACTATTCTTTTATCTCAAAGACCTCCCTAAATAATAATTTTCTCAAAAAATGCTTCAAAATAATCCATCTTAATTTTTATTTTGCTATAAAATGATATAGCCTTATTTTCAAAATAATATTTTTAAAAATTTTAAGTGCTAAATTCTACCATCATTAGCCATTCACCATGGTCTGAAAGACTTCAACAGTAGCGTCAACTTTTGTGGTCTTGATTGATTGATTGTTAGTGATTCTCGGCTCGTCAACTACTGAGGTCATTAGTCCCGTAGATGTAGTGAATGATTTTTTATCGGGAGGTGGCGGTGATCTCCGCCACTGAATGGCGAGGTCCGGCGCCGACCTACCGTCGACCCAACCAGGTATCTCCCACCAGCGGGCACCGCCCTAGCCGGGACATGTTCTAAGTCCACGAACGGTCTTTCGGTATATGTGGTGATGTTAGTGTGTGTGTGTCTGGGTAAGCAGTGAGGATAGGACTAGGAAGAGGAAGGAAAGATCGCGTTCAATCCATGGCCCGTTTTTTAGGGTACTGCTCTGGCATTCGCCTGGTGTTGATCGGAGAAATCACGGAAAACTACCACTCAAAGCAGCCGGTCGCTAGAATTCTCCTCCAGACAGCGACTGAATTTTACCTAGCTGAAAAGCTAGTGTCGAAAATCCTACCGCCGCTGTCGGGACTGGAACTTAGGACCTCCCGGTCAGAGACACTGCAATGACATCGGTTGATGCACTGAGCCACCGTTCCGGGTTTTTGCGGTCTTAAATGGATCCCAAAGGTCATACAGTAACTTACCTATCGCCGATCGGCGTCGGCGCGTCGTTCTCAGCCATGGCGCTGGGGCGGTAGCTGCCTGGGACTTAGCCTTTCACATGATCCGCCGCGCTGCAACACAAGCGGAAGCATTAAATACAAGGGGAAGCTCATGTATTGACGGCGCTCAATAGTCACAAATCGATGCCATTCCGGCACGCGAGGGGAGGTGCACTCAGTACACCTACAGGAGGAGGGTGAATCCCTCAATAAGTTGCAACTAGCGTATCCGTGCGAGAAATCTGGCATGTGAACTTTCGTCCCCTTGCCTATCCTTCCAGTTCCATATTAATGTGGAAAGTTGTTAACTAGACGTTTGCACTCGTTTAAAAAATGTATAAAGGTAACTTCCAATCTACCTACTTACATAATATCAAAAAATTTTTTTTAAAAAGGAACTGATATTTAATTTTGACAAATTTTCAAATTGGAACAATTTACAACACATTTACAACAAAAATGTAATAGTATGATCAAGTTGAACTCATTCTGTACATTACGACGTGAGAAACGTTTCTTTCGGGCTTTTGGAATCTGGTTTCAAAGGTTCTCAAAGGCCTCAAAGGTTTCTAGGTGTTAAGGCTCTAAAACGCTCCGTTTTGGAGATATATAAATATATAGATTTCAATATCGGTGTCCGAGTGATGCGGGTTGCATTTGACTTGAATTTTTTTTTTCCGACAAATCCTTCACATTATTAAAGGTAAAAAAAAAACAACTCCGTGAAATTATCTTTCTTTAGTTCTCATTAATAAAGATTGGTAGTGTGTGAGAGCCGCAAGACTCATCTGTACTACAGAAATAATGTAGGAGAGGATGTAATTGAGGGACAAGTTTATATATTTAAGAATTATACATGTATTTTGCAATATAAGATAAACATTTTTTAATTGTGTTCTAATATTTTTAATTTTTTGAGGTGAGGTAAGTCATATATATATTTTGAGCATTTTCTGTATTTCCGGTCTCTTCCGCGGCACGCAGTCTTAGGATCTATTTTGAAGAACTACTTCAGCATTGCGACTACACAACTGTTATCTACATTTTTTACTTATTTAAAGTCGTTTTTCAACTGCTGTTGTCATATAGTGACCACTGTTATTTAACTTTAGTTTAATAACTTTGCAATAACGGAGCGAAACACGCATACGAACACACACAAACATTCATGCCCAGGGCAGGATTCAAACCCGCTACCCTTCATGCCATGGCCCTCCAGCCCATTGGCGACTACGGCTATCTACGTCTGATAGTAAAATAAGCTATTCACCAGTTTATCGACAGGCCTGTCAGTACGAGAACAACTGAGTGTTTACAAAGCGACTGCGCATGGAGACGGTTGCGAATTTCTTGTGTATATCTGTTAAGCATTGAAATACGAAACTCTCGTCAAAGGTCCTAATAATTAGAGCCCTAAAGATGAAAAGGTAGCTCCATACCTAAAGAGAGAGAGAGAGAGAGAGAGAGAGAAAACGTTGGAAAGTTGGAAAGACCTGCGATATGACAGCATAGGCTTCCCCGACCGGAATCAGTATTACCTGACAACGTTTCGAGAGCTATTCTGCAACCTTCCTCAGGGCCTTTCGCCCTGAAGAAGGTCGCAAAATGGTGGCTGAAACTTTGGCACCTGTATCTAGGTCGTGGCGTCTCCCGGACAGCCAAGAAAAGACCTGCTAAATTCTTCACTAGAAAAACTTCACGAGCACATCTAGCCGAATAATATCTATTTACGGTACATTTTTAGTAACCTCCCGGTTAAAACAGTTCAGGATATCAGCTATTGGCTCTGTCCGGGAGGTTTTAGGGTTCGAGTCCCAACGATGAAGATTTCTTGACATTTGCTATTTACTAGTTCAGTCGAATTCAACCGCAATCTCGAGAATTCTAGCAGTCACCTGAGCAGAGGGACAGTATTCCGTGGTTTCCCCGATCAATAACAGGCGTATGCGGAGTCTAACACATGGGACACGGATTTCGAGCGATCTTCCCTCCCTCTTCCTTGTAGTATCATATCCCGCCTACACACATTTTATTACCATGTACAACAATACCAACAAGATTCATTACTTTATTAGTGGACGCGCCCGAAATCAATCAATCAAAGCAACGTATTGTGAATGGTTGGTTTTCAATCCCGAGAATAATAAGCTCTACTCATGTCAATACCACATAAGTTCGCAACACAGTTGTTGGAATGCATAGTGTGTCAGACTGCCTGAACCAGAACGTTAGACGCAAGGGGATGAGCAGGCGTTCGCGGTATCCATACAGACGGACATTTCCTAATTTACCCAAACTGACGTTACACAGGAAATGCATTTGTATCAATAATGATTTTTCCATCAAATAACTAGAATAAGCACATTCACGTAAGATTTGACAGTTTGTGTGGGAACTGAAAATACCTCCCAAGTATTATACGGCCACCCACTTAGTTGGATTTTCCTTTAATCTCGAGGATCGACCACGATATAAAATTAAGGGCCAAATTAAAAACAACACAAGCTAGTGGTGATTTCCATTTTCAAGCAATACTTACCTTCATTATCAGATGACAGTAACTTATTTATACCAAAAATGTAAAGTTCTCTACCATAAAACCATTTTTGGATATTCTTGGAACATCTTACCTTATATTTTTTAATAGTTCACCTTATCTGATTGAGTTAACGAAGAAATCGTTCGGATTTAGTTATCACGTCAAGAGGACGAGTTCATTTCTTGGGAGAGAGTGTGAGACACTTCGCTAAAAAGCAAATATTGAACGTATTTTTAGAAGGGTTCGAGTTTCTATCCCATGAAAGTCAGTGATAAACGGCATGTCAGCCTCTGTGGTCCCTTGGATGTGAATCGTCAGGTATAAATTTAATCAGGAGAAGGAAGACATGACCTGCAACAATGGCGGTGACAGCTTAACGCCGCGCACGGACGTTAAGCGGGATTTAGAGCGCGGCTTTCGCCGGGTTATCGCTGCCGCAAGCGAGACCGCGCCTCCTCTCCAACAATGGCCTGCGGCCTTTTGAAGGGCGACCAGCGCTAGGCAGCCGACCGCCGAAGCGGGATGACTTAAGCGTCAACACCCAGCGCCTACACACTTGTTGGTTTGGTTTGGTTTGGTTTGGTTTTTCGTGTTTCCGGGCGCGTCAACTGCTTCGGTCATTATTCCCGTAAGTGTAGTGCATGTTTGTTCTCGGGAGATGGCTGTGATCTTCCCCCGCTGGATGACGAGATCCGGCGCCGACCTACCGTCGGCTAGTGGGGTTTCCCCCTAACCAGGACTCTCCCACCAGCGGGGCACCTCCCCAGTCGGGACAAGCTCTAAGCTCCCGACCGGTCTCCCGGAATATGTGGTAGTGTAGTGTATGTTAGTGTAAGTGTGTATGTGTGTAAGGGGAGAGGATAGGACAAGGAAGAGGAAGGACAGATCGCGCGCGGTCCGTGGCCCGTTTGGTAGGGTACTTCTCCGGCATTCGCCTGGTGTTGATCGGAGAAACCACGGAAAACTACCGATCAGAACAGCCGGCCGCTAGAAATCTCCTCCAGACAGCGACTGAATTCGACCTAGCTGAAAAGCTAGTGTCGAAAATCCTGCCGCCGTCAGGACAAGAACCTAGGGTGCCATGGTCAGAGGCGCTGCAGTGACATCAGTTGATGCACTGAGCTACCGCTACCGGTTTATAAGTCAATTTTAAGCGTATTTTGTCCAATACATTTCTTCGAGATTTGGAATGGCTGAGCCGCAATAAGCACTCAAAAGTTAGTTTTTAAAAAAAGGCTTTCTATTTTAAAAAATGCATTTCAGAAACATACAAATACTCCAGAAACATGTAAATTGTTTATTATTAACAAAAGAAATGAAGAAATTGGTTCACAAAGAAAAATTAACACAGAAATAAAAAAGCACCCAATTTATAAAATTCAGTTGATTTTTTAAATTTCTGTGTTAATATGAGCATTTGTCTCATATCTATTTCTAAAATGATGTCAATTTCATAAATACCACACCATTTCCTACCAATACAAAAACTACGACGTTTCAAACTAAATTTTATAACGTATAGAAATACACACTACAAAATAAATTCATACAAATCGGTGCATATGGTAAATTTATAAACAGGGTGAGTCACGTAACTTTAGCACCTCCTGCAGATTTTGAACGGTTGAAGTTATTTCAATGCAGTTTTCACGTATATACATGACAGAATGGGACTAATTGATACATGTATTAATTTATATTTAATCACTTTTATTTTACAATATATTGAAGTAATTTGTTTTTCATTTTCAAATTATATATATATATATATATATATATATATATATATATATATATATATATATATATATATATATATATATATATATGTTGTATGTAAAAAAACTGTTGTACTGACATGTATCATATTATGTTTATGTAGGATTCATAAAGACTATTTTGTATAAATACTCAGTTCATTGCAGTGTTATGTAGAAGTACTTTATTCTTGAGCAATGTGTGTGCACTGTTTGGCAACCATTTTGTGTGTTTTTTCTGGAGCTGTTTTTGCTGTCATTGAATGACAGTAAAATACGTATTACACAATAAAATCGTGCAGAGATTTTCCTCGCCAGTGTTTACGTGACCATTATGCAAGCATGCGTGACCGAAGCGATATATGCGCGGGGTCGTATCAGTGCGTAGCCTTTCGTTAGTCGAGGGGTATTGGCGATTCGAATTTATTTGTAACGTAATCCCCAATGCTGTAATCGGGAATCACCGTCGCTAAAGCCCTAGTAGATGATAATTTGCATCTAGTAGTTTTGCTGCATACCATGAAACCGAACAAATACTTTCCTCTCCTATATCTACTGCATTGTCAACTGAATGAATGCGAGTCAACTGAAGTGCTACACATCACCTGTAATTACAGGCATTACACGTTTACACAAGTCTAAAGTAAGAAAAATTACCAATTAAATTAAAATAACAAAAACAATAATAGTAATAATAGTAATAATAATAATAATTATTATTTATTATTATTATTATTATTATTATTATTATTATTATTATTATTATTATTATTATTATAGGACGGATTTCAATGAAATGCCCATTTTTTCATTTCACTTTAGAACAATGTCGTTTAGTATAGAGATTAATTTTATGATAAGATAAAAGGAAATGACCCATTTTGCATTTTCTTCAATTTCAACCAATAAGTCATTTTCTTTTCTTTTCCGTCATTAATAATGCATTTATTACTGATTTCATTGGTTTCATAATCGTTTTAATAGTACTTACTTCAAATAATATTTACGAGATGCAACAAATGTTCTCCACAGAATACATGAGTGGCCTATTCGATTACTTTGCGCAGAAATTGTAATGACAGCCTTTGAGAGTATGTAATCTAAGGTTCCTGTGACGCCTGTCAGCGCCATTGTCGGTTCGGCCGATTTCGGGATAACCAAAGACAGAAGGTAAGGAAGGATCCCGGTAAAGAACAGTGCAAACTAAAAGTCTACAAGTTGAGTTCCCTTGAACGAAAGGAAGTTTCGATTCCATCAGTAACATATGTTACTTGATGGATATTCGATATCACAAGAGCTTGTGATGTTCATCCGAACTGGTTTTGATCACATTTTTATGTCCTTTTTCTTTACTTTTAGGGCGTTTTAAAAATGTTTTAAGAGCATTTTATTGATCATGTTTCAGATCATCATAATCCACCCATAATAATAATAATAATAATAATAATAATAATAATAATAATAATAATAATAATTTCGGCAATAGGTAGTTTGAGAAAGCCTATAGCCGAGTACAGTTTCGAACTAAAAGAGATAGATTGCAATTTTAAGAAATGTTATATCTCAAAATATTATTAATATAAAATATTGGTAAACAATACCTCAAATTGCAAAGTGTTGGTCATCCCGACGACTATCTGTTATTATTTACAATAGATGGTCAAAACGAGTCCAGCAGCGGACACAAGAGGAAAGTGAGACGTAAGGAAGACTCAGACGAGCTTGGAAACAAGGAGTGGAAGAGGCTATAAACCAGACAAATCCCAGATGAAGTTTGGAAAGATAGAAATGTCGTAAAACTGAGAACGGAAAAACAGCGACAGTCGCAGAGCAACTCCGTTATTAAATGCAGTTTCCGACTAGAGATCGAAGTCAGGTATCCTAGGTTTACTTCAGTTGTTCTTACCACCGGTAGGCCAATATTTCGAATCTAGAAAATAACAAAGATTCAGACTAGTGACAGTATTTTAACGCAAATGCGTATTTTTCCTCTGCAATAAGAAAGTGTGTTTTATTGGCGGTGCAAGAAACGCCCAATTTCCAGTTATTTAAACCCAATTATGTAAGTCACTTTTCGCATATTTTGCCTTTTTTTAATAAACATCATATTTCTAAAAATTGCTAATTACCCTGCATATTTTACTTGAAAATATTTACCTTTACTCATGCTGATTTACTATTAAGTATAGTTAAAAAATTTAATATTTAACTTTGTAATGTGAGTAGACATGTAATCGTAATACATGTGCTTAATAGTAGTTAATGACAATTTCCTTTATCTGAACTATGAATGAAATTTAGCAAGAAAATCTTGATTGTTTCAAGCACTACATGATCCTGACACTATCGTAACTAGTGCTAAAACAGCACGTATTTATACACTCCCATATTTTCACACAAAATTGCGCGAAAAGTAATCAAAATTTCTACCAAATTGTACATGACATTTCAAAATCAATCTGTAAGGAACATATTATATTAAGTAAAAAAGTTCTGTCTTTGATATTTTAGTTGCACGAAGACTCCGAAAAACTTGAACTTTTACAATTTTCGGAAAATTAGGATTTTCAACGAACATGAGACCTACACCATTTTATTAAACGTCCTTCACACTATCCAACAATAAACGTTAATCAAAAACAATGGAGCCTTTTTTTTAATGTCTCAGGGGTTTCATGTAGAGTACCCTCCAAAATTAAAATATCTGTTTCAAATTCCAGGGGTTGCGACATCAGTCAGAACGGTTCGATCAGTTTTAGCGAATGAACGATTTAGCCACTAGCGTTGTTCAGAGACGGATGGACGGACAGACAAAGCAGACAGACGTTTTGCCGTCATTCGATTTTGCGGAATCAAGGAGCCACAAAACCTGAATTCTGTCTACACGTGTTAGAGGATTTTTTTGTTTAGCATTTGGATTTATCCACTTTTTCATAACCAGTATAATAGTAGTTTTCTGCCGAAAATTCGCCGTTTTTTCGCGCAGCATTACATAACTTCCTCTCTACTCCGTAGCGAGAAAGCAAAAATCGTAAACGTTGATAAACACCGCGACTAGAATCCACATAAATCACTGAGGAGTTTCCCCTGTAAATTCAAGCGTAAAAAGGTTGCGAAAAAGAAAGGAACTTACCTTTTCATTATGTGAAGGTAACTACTCACGGATTTTCAGATTTCGTGGTTCTAATGCACAATATTAATTGTATTTAGTAGCAATCATTCCGTTTTGGAAACTAACCATAACTACTAATAATATTGAACACTGCATTCATCGGTACAATAAAAGCCATATAAATATGTTGTACGTAGAAAATACGAGAAACAGGGTTACGATGGATTAATAAATTTTATAGGGTATATTTTAGAGCATATTTTTGAATTTTGCGGAATAAACGCACACATAATACATAGATTATTATAAATGTATAATTTTGGTCCCTGGCAATGAGTTATCCAATAAGGTGACAGTCGCTGTCAATTGAATATATGAATACTGTTGATTCCAACTTCTTCCCGTTTACTTTGAAGTAGAAAGAACTACCTGTTTTATCACAAACCATCTGAATAAAACATTTCCATTGAAAAAATGCCTAAAGGTTTGTAAGCATATGTGATTTACAGTGGATCCGCAGTTCCCGAGGGCCTATGACCCGGTGGCGGTTTGTCAGTGGAGGGAAGGAAGGAATGTCCTCCACAAACACTTTCTTCTTTTGATTAGAATTTCCAAATACAATATTGCCTTTGATATAAGAAGGAAATAGTTATTTATGTATCAAGACCGAAAAGTGAATGATTTTGGATGAGGTGTTTACCAACCGAGGCGGAGCGAAGCGGAGTTGAGGTTAGTAAACTAACCGAGTTCAAAATCAATTTCGACAGAGGGGCATACAACTATTTTTCGTTTACTTACTTCCCAATGAAATGAATTTTTAGAGATATCATTTGTACCATACGGTTGCATTGTACATGTGCAGAATGTTCTTCTACTTTATCGCCTCTGAAGTTGTCAGTACTCTCACAATTGTTAAAGCGTGTACAATTTATGGCTGGTTTTGGCAACTTGTTTCGTAAGTATGGAGTGCGATATTCCAGAGATTATAATTGAAGAAGCTGTAGCTGCTACTGAGAGTTTACTTCGTCAAAAATCAAAGTATTCATATAAAAGAGAGTATGAACTCTTTTTAAAATGGAAAAGAGAGAAACGTGTAACCATGGTAAATGAAACAACTATGCTGGCTTACCTCTGCGAGACAGTATTACACTTTCATAAGTAAAGCTAATTTAATTGGGTAAGAAAACTAACTTTATTTGTACAGTGGTCCCAGACAGTGGAACCCTCATCATTAAAAAATTCTGTATTCAAAAAATAATAAATATTATTTTCCAATGTGTCAACAGTCATTTGTACATTTTCTTGTTTACTTGACGTTGCCATTGTAATTGTTCTCTAAATTTCATTCTTGGCCTAGACCGCCATAGCTCACCTTTGTGGCGTATAAATGCCCTGCCAAATACGGGTTTTGAACTGATACAAAAAATTGTATATTTTTTTTAGTTCTTCGTTATCGGAATTCTCTTTGACCTAGTTTTTATACTGCGCGCGCTTTTTAGACGAGATGAAAACTCTAAATTGCTTAGAGGAGTAATTCTTAGCGTTTTCCCCTCTCGCGTAGTAATGATCCATATGACACAGCGCTGCGATGAGAAGAGGAAACATGTAGCTATACGGTATACGGGACGAAATCTCCTGTACAACGTCAACCTATTGGAACTAAATGAACTCTCGGGGCCTGCATGGCGCCCATATGAGCGTGAACCAAAGGCCAGGACGTAGGAAGAGACACGTTGTAATATCTCCCTCCGAGGCAGCTCCGTGGTAGGCACTCCGAGGTAGAACCCCGGTGAGAGAGCAAAATGAACTGAAACGTCTCTCCATCCCTTTTCCAATTCCAAGGCGACGAATAGTCCAATACCTAAACTACGCATTTTCATATTCAGTCAACTAAAGGTTGCCAAGAGAAAGTGGCTTCTTCTGCGCTCCCTTCTCGACATGATTCGTGTGATAACGCTAAGCCATACTGTCACTGTTCCCAACTTCTTTCCTAGAATTGTTAGTTTTTGCAATAATATTAAAAATTTAAGACGTGGAATTCAAAGGTACCAAAAAAACACGGGGACATCTTTATTGTTCGCTTAAGTACACACTTTTTGGTAAAAACGAATATCGCATTGAACTAGCCTTAAGGCAACTACGAGTCAGTTTTCTACCAGTAACGATATCGCAAAGGTAACGAATTTTGTTTACATCTGATTGTAATCTAATTTGTTGTATATTCATTTTTTATGTAATAATATTGGCATGACTTCTTTCCTCCCCTTAAGAATCCTGCACAAACCGCCGTTTCTAAGATTCTTCTTGAATAGACCACAAGAGCACGTAAATTCGTCCCGCCAAGACCGATGCGAAATGGGATTCGGAAGAGACAGAAAAGGAGGAGGAGCGGGACGGCCGTCTTGGGCGGGCTCCAGAGGACACTGCGGCTGCTGCAAGGCGCGCGGGGGCGGCGGCCTCTGCGCCAGGCGACCTTGCACCGCCCCCGCCCCCCTCCGCCCCCTCAAGGAGCACGACGCATCGCGGGAAAGGGGCGCGGTGAGGGGAAAGGACCGAGGGGGTCTGCGCATATACCGCTTCTCACACTCGATGGTAACACGAAGGAAGACCATCGGGAGCGCTAGGTCAGTGCATCAACTGATGTTACTGCAGCGCCTCTGACCGGGAGGTCCTAGATTCCCACTCCCCCACGGCGGCAGGATTTTCGACACTAGGTTTTCAGCTAGGTCGAATTCAGTCGCTGTCTGGAGGAGAATTCTAGAGGCCGTCTCTCCGGTCAACACCAAGCGAATGCCGGAGCAGTACACTAACATGCACTACACTACCACATATTCCGGGAGACCGGTCGGGGGCTTAGAGCTTGTCCCGGCTGGGGCAGTACCTTGCTGGTGGGAGAGTCCTGGTTAGGGGGAAAACCCACTAGCCGACGGTAGGTCGGCGACGGATCTCGCCACTCAGCGGGGGAAGATCACCGCCATCTCCCGAGAAAAAAAACGTGCACTACACTAAGGGGATTAATGACCAAAGCAGTTGACGCACCCGGAAACACGAAAAAATCAGTCAATTAATCGAAGGAAGACCAAATTTATTCGCCAATGCAAACGAATGAATCCTAGTAAAGTGGCGAGTTAAGTGGCTCAGGGGTCAACTGATGTCTCTGCAGTGCCCCTAACCGGGAAGCTCTCGAGTTCGAGTCCCGAGAGGAATTTCCACACTAGCTACAGTTCTACTGGGTCGAGTTCAGTAGTTGTAGAGGAGAATTCTATTGGCCGGCTGCTCTGATCAGTAGTTTTTCTTGATTGATTACATCAACACCACGCGAATGCCGAAGCAGTACCCTAACAAACGGGCCACGGACCGAGCGCTATCTTTCCTTCCACTTCCTTATCCTATCCTCGCCCCTTACATACATACACATACACTCACTTGCACATCTCTACCACACATGTCTGTAGACTGGCCGAGAGCACTTGTCCCGGCAGGGGTGGTACCCCGCGAGTGGGAGATACCAGGATCATGTATGAAATAAAGCCTGAAGATGGTTCTCCGAAATGTTACAGCGTGATGGAGTACTGCAAAGACTGATATGATTATGAGTGTTGATTTATAAATAAATGTACTTGTCTTTTAAATATCGAAACCTTAATTTTGATTATTTATATAATTGTATTTAATCACAATCAAACGCAAAAATCAAAGTTGCGTCAACATATAGAAAATTAAATTTTTTACAAACAAGGAAACAAAAATATATCACTTTCTCTTCATCTACAATGTTTAGGGGCAAACCACAACCCGATTCCTCATACAGTTTCGAAAATGTTCGCTGTGGCCAACTTAGTATGCATTGCCAACTTAGTATGCATTGTTGGTTATACACTTCTGTTAACGTCTTGTTTTTCTAACTTTAATAGCGTCCGCTTTTTGGGATATCGATCGCGTGTCATTCAATATTTTTCGTTATACAACATTCTAATGAGAAAAAAATCATAAAAATTGAAAATTTATATATTCTTCGAGTATGATTCCTACAACTCATTTTTTTCGATTGTTCTTAAAAGAAAGTGGACTCTTAAAACCGTAATGAACACCGACCGTTTAAGAGTGGTTTGTTATTCCCCTACTCGGTTGCATCACGTCTGTACAAAAGTACAGTACTAAGAAAAAATATAAAAGATATCCTAGAAATAATTACAAGGAATATGAATAGTTCACACCTTCTAGTGAGACACGTAGTTGAATTAATCGCGCAACATACCTTGAACGATGGCTTGGAGAAATGCGGGTAGAGTGGGGGTATCAGTTACGACATTGGCATTGCTTCATAAAATATAGTGGCCGATCTCTGGAATATCAGTCATGTGTTCGCAATTTTCTCAATTAAAAATTACAATATTAGAAGAAAACATAGCTAAATTAGCCAACAATTTTTACAACAATCTGCATACCTCACCAAGTACCATCATTTTTAACATGGGAAAAAATGCGGTCCCCCCACGCATAAAGTCAAGATTTCCCAAAGACAAATTCATACCTCCGTAAACCACTATACCCTCAGCTCCTTAACATAATCATATTCATTTCTCTTCTTAATTTACAATAACATTAAATCAATAATTATGTCAGAGTTTAAACCTCACTTACCTTATGGATGGCCAATCCAAAATTGTCGTATAATAATCTTATGTATTTTTAAAACCCTTGAAAGACTGTATTGGCGAACAAGAAGAAATATTTTTTTAAAGAAAACGTTCTCAATAAATTGAGTTCTAATTTTCCCAGGAGTTCGAGGTATCACCTGCGATAGATCTGGATCTCCTTTACACATTTCTTTAGATATTGTTTAGAAACATATCATCAGGAGTTCCCGGTTTCAACAGTAAATATATTTTCTTACGCGCCAATGATGATGTGTTTGGAAAGTTGTCATCAGTGCTCGCTGCGAGCTTTGGTTTTGAACTGCTTATTGCTTTAGGGAGGAGGAAGCAAAGTCATCATTCAAGAAAAGTTGCGCGGGTAATTCACAACTAATGCGACCCACCCGTCCGACTAGCTCAGAATGGGGGTTTTCTGGGTGGACGCAAACAAACAAAAAATTATAAGAAGAATGGCGGGGTTCAGGGTTGTGCAGAACGTTGTGGATTGGATGCAATTACTTACAAAACACAAGGAGAATCACTTTTCACACACTCAAATATATTCTATAAAAGTTTTGCTGTTATTACAATTACACGAACCAATCAGAAGATAATTTAAATACACACTAATCATAAAATGCTGAAAAGGAAAAAAACACAAAACACACTAGTCACTATATACAAGGTTTCTTACTCTCTCTCTCTCTGAACATTCAATTTCAGTTACTACTTTCTTCAATCATGAGAAAGGTTTAGAAACGTTTACTTTTTACAAATTAACAAATTCTACTTAAAAATCAAGTCTGACAATTCTGAATTGATCTTGTCCGTAATAAATTACTCTCTCTCTCTTTCAACAAAACAATTCTGAGAATATCTGTAACTGATTACTCCTTCATTTTCTAGTTTTACCAGTTATAACTGTACATTTCCAATTTTCTTTTGAAAGAAAAGGTTGATTCTTTACTCGCGTGCTAGGGGTGGAAAGAAATTGTAATTATACTTTTCTTATCGTTAAGTATGACAAATACGTCTCCCCCCTCTTTTCTACGCCAAGACTGCAACCTAAACTTTCCTTCCAATATCTAGAAACTGTTCGCTAGGCACGACCTTACGTTTTCGCTTCTCGGGTGCGACGCGAAGCTCCCAGCGGCGCGGCCTTGAAGTAACCAACCTCGGTCTGAGGACGCCGTCCCCTCCACAGAACTGCTCGCTCTTCCGTCGAAGTCTCGTTGTTCACCAGCACGTGCCCACCGTCTCGTATTCAGTTGAAACTCTTTTCGTATGCTCAGATAGAATTGTATTGGCGACGAATTCTTTTAAATTGAGCACTATAGATTTACAAGAGCCACTATTACGACGATAAACGAAATTAACGAGAGAAAAAATAAACTGAAAATAAAAGAAACGAATTCATTGGTTAGTTCATGCCTATTCATTACTTCTCTTATCACTTCTCAAATTGCAAAATTAAAATGTTTCACTTCGTCTCTTTCTTTGAGAATACGTTTATATCAATTGTAAGGAGATAATTACCTCTTCTAGTCTTCTTGAAGAGCTTTTCATAGAATGCCTTCCTGTAGTCCGTTGCAGCACAAGTTCCCGTCTTGTGGTCGGCACGTCCGAACTGGTCCGCTGTTGTCTAGAGAAAGAACGACTTTTTCTCCGTCAACTACAGGGCTCGCCCAATCTAACGTGGCGATCTCTATTGATCTCTTTAGGTAATTGTTACCTTCTCATATCATTCCGCGTTGGCGCGCTTTCAAACAGCTGGTCTCTTGTTCAGGACATTAATGTGACCCGCTTTCCGAGGCTTCGGGGGAAACGGATGGTCACACTAAAGAATCGTATATCAGGTTAGTCAGGTTAATCGTAGGTCAGTGCCAACGATGGTGGATTTTGAACACCGGTGAAGTACCTGGCCCGAAGACAACGTAAATGAGAATTCTAGAGACCGGCTGTTCTGTTCGGTCATTTCCATGGTTTCTTCATGTAATTTGATGTGGATTTCGGTGTGATATATTAAGCAAAGAACTGGGATGGATCCTTTTTTACACTTTCTGTCCTCTCTCCCATAATCGCAGAAGCATTTTTGACAGCTAATAGTACGAAGTAGCAAAAGGAAGGAGAAAAGGTTAGTCGGAAGTGGAAATAATGTAAAAGAATTGAAAGAAGAAGATGGAGAAGAAAAAGCTATGAGATAGTGAAGAGAAGCGAAGGAAATCAGGGGCAAAGTTTGATTTGGTAACTAAGGTTATGAAAATGAAGAGGAGAATTTAAAGAGAGAGACGGTTATAACAAGTAGGAAAAATAAAATCGGAGAGTTAAACGAAATGTATGCATGAGAAGAACATTAACGATATCTGAAAAGCAATTAGGGATTCAAGATGGAATAAATAATAAACAAAAGTGCATGCAAAAGACGAAGGAGATGACTTAAAAGTGGGTTCTTCAGAGTTCTGGCAGCAATGGAGTAAGCAAATCGAAACGCCCGCGAAAGCAAAGACATGCACACGATCAATGAATAATACGAAGAATTTATTTAAAAATTGCTTAAAATTGAAAATTTTCCAACGAATTTTTAAGTTCATTTGTAAGAAGTTATAATAAATGTAACTAAAAAAGTCTGACAATTTCAAGCATTAAGTAGAAAGTTATTTGATTTCAACTGCATTGGTGAGGTTATAAAATGTAAAATTGTTGTTCTGATTACTATACCCGATTACTGATTTAAATTGAAGCGACAATGAAATCATTTGCTGAACACTTTTTGACGTATATACGAGTAATTCATTTTCTATTGTGCTAAATTTCCTCATTTGTTATATCGGTTCAGGCGCACGAGCGTATTTACAAAGACGTATCATTGCTAATATGAATATTCAAACCTAATCGTTAAATATACACTTATGCTTCGCACACGAAAATAGTGTGCATAATTTCACAAGCACAACTTAATTTGACATTTGTTAATTTCATAATTTTCGTGGTAAAGTAAACAGACTTGGGAGGATAGAGGCGAGGGCGAAGAAGGATGAAGTCAAGCGAGCAAGACAAGCGGTTAGAGAAGAAGAGCTGGAAGTATGATAGTGTGAGAAGAAAAAACGGGATGTAGTGGGGTCAGAGACAGAGGTGGAAGCGAAAACAATGATATAGAATAAGGCTGGAGTGGAGGCGCGGTCAGTAGATACGAGGTGCGTAGAGGGAGGTAGTGTGATGTGGAGAGGGGACAGGGGGTTAAGGCACTCCTGAGAGGGCGTGAATCCAGAGGCGATCCTGGAGTCGGGGGCCAAGATGGCTGGCGTAGGCGAGGAAGCTCAGTTGCAGTAGGGGTTGTAGCAAAGGCAGAAGATTGAAATGGGAGTTAGGGGGCGGCAGGAGGGGGCTGGAGATTAGGCAGACCTCGGAGAGGCGTGGAGGCAAAGCCGAGGGCGAAGGGGTGGGTGTGGCTGCGGGAAAGGAGGGTGGAGGGGGCGGAGGCAGGGTGCGGGTGGAGGGAGGCGTTCAAAGTCTCGTGGTCGGCACCGCAGAGACCCAGCTCCCAGGGAGAGAGTCCTGGCGCGCTGCCCGCCGAGGGTCGAAGAGCGGGGCGTGGCGCGGGGTGTGGTGTGGTGGGGTGGGGGTGGGGGAGGTTGGCGCGGGCGAATGCGTCAGACGCCGCGCCAACAGCGCGTCGCAGCCTTGTCAAGGCCAAGGTCCAGCAGCAGCACCGCCATCGTCGCCAGTCAAGGCTGCAGCCTCTACAAGGCGCCAGCAGTTGGGAACCAACGCGCCACCACATTCCTGACAGTATTGTCTAACTACTCGACAGTTGAATTTCACACATCAAGAGTCGTGGTGGTAGAGTTTAGCATGTTAAATTTTAAAGAATCACATTTTGAAAACAAGGCTAAAACATTTTATGGCGCTATGAAAATGAAGACTTTTTGTAGTGGATCATTTTGTAGCATTTATTGAGAAAATTGTTATTGAGCAAGAAGATAATAAATATTTTTATGCTTTTTAGATTTTTCCATTAAAGTTAGAAAATAAGAAAAATTAATTTAATATTTCGTCATTTGTGAACTTGACAAATATTCAAAGAAGTAATTTTAAATCGAAAATATGATTCAAGTCTTATAGAGACTTCTGAATACCACTATTCAAAGGAGAGGAAAAGGATTGTCTTGCAATTTGTAAATACTTATTCAAAATACTACTTTCTTTTAAAATGGCATGTATTTTGTTAAATAAAATCAATTTATACAAATACATATTGAAAATATGTAACACAATCCATGGAAAATTAACTGACAGTATATTTCAATGTCCGCTTCCTATAATCTATTTCTTCTGTTAGTAACAATTATTAAACTATAAAAATCGTTCATGTTCTACACTGTTGGCCACTGTTAAATGTTTTCAAACCTGGATGAGTTATCGATGTCTCGTCCCTAATCAGAGAGCTAACAGGAAGGAAATCATAAACTACAACTTAGCATTTATATTACAGATTCGTGACCCATTACGTACTTTGTACATGATTTCGCAATTTACGATCGATTTCGTATTTTATCTCAGACTGAAAACCTTACTTATTTTTCGGAGCGTTTGATAACATTTCGCGTTTTTAGCAGTTGCTAAAAATTTACCGTATCAAATCATGAGTTAAATGTAATAGTAATGTACTCGTAATGTAATACACCCGACCAAAGAGAAATTCTCAATCTACAAGACGAAGGTAGCGACAACAGGGGAAAGTAAGATTCTCTAGAGGATTAAGTATCTTTATCTTAATGTGTAATTTTGATTTTATTGTATTTCAATTTCAGTAAAATTAAGAATAGGTTACATCGAGACAAATAGTTTGCTGTACCGCCGCCAGGACCGTATACAATCGACACGAGCGCCCAGGCGAGTAACTTAAATTTTATCATCTGCTGGTGATAAAGAGATGCTATATAAAATAAGCAGCATGTTATTCTCTGTTAAGGACCGTCTGTAAACGTACTAATAAAGAAAGAATAGAAAACGCATTTAAAATGAATCCAGATACATTGCTTTTCAGGAATTCTCGATTTACTACTCAAAGATCAGTCAACTTCAAAGTACATACAGGCTTTAAATATCACTCTTCATAAGACTTTTGAATTATTTTATAATTAAACAAGTGCACATTTCGTACAACCACCCATATTTACAGACGGGGCAGGGGCATGTTTGTGTTGGTTAGTGATGTGTAATATATCTTAATTTCGGCCCTAAAGAAGGTCTAAAAAGGCTCAAAACTCAGAAGCTAAGGGAGCAGTTTCTTATCATATTTACAAATTTTAGAAATTTATATAAAAAATAACCATTTGATTACCAATAACACTACAAGATGTTTGACCTAGACAATTTTATCAGCATTAGTTAGTTAAAGTTAAACTACACTAGTCTATTTTTATTTATAAAACGGTTGTTAGTAATCCCCGAAACTGTTATATTACACGATGTACTTCTTAATAGCGAATAAATGTGTGTTCATTACTCTTATATTTGAAGAAAATACCTGATATAATAATTCTTCTTCTTCTTCTTCGGCATTTTCCCCTTAGGAGTTTGCCGTTTTCACCCTCCACAACTCTCGATCTTCCCAATCTCGTGGTTTGAGGCCTCTATCCTTCATAGCTTCCTGGATGTATTTTTCCCATTCTAAAACTGGTCTTCCTCTTTTCCGTCTCTCAGGTGGT
The DNA here is from genome assembly GCA_011170035.1 of Teleogryllus occipitalis. Taxonomy (NCBI): domain Eukaryota; kingdom Metazoa; phylum Arthropoda; class Insecta; order Orthoptera; family Gryllidae; genus Teleogryllus; species Teleogryllus occipitalis. Next base: position 51,832 of record BLKR01005432.1, read on the forward strand.
TGCCATTTTAAGATCTTGTGTGGCCATCTGTTTTCTGACATTCTCTGAACATGTCCATACCACTGTAGTGCTCTATTTTCCAGGTCTTCGTAATAGAACAAATTATATTCATCCTTCTCCATATTTCTTCATTTCGCACTCTGTCCTTGCGAGTAAGTTGTAGGCATCGTCTCATGTAGTCCATTTCCACTGTCCTTATCTTATCTCTTATTTTTTGTGTTTGTGGCCACATTTCTGCTCCATATAGTACTATATTTTCTACCACACAATGGAATATCCTTCTTTTGACGTCTTGGCGGATATTGTTATTCCATAATATGCCGTGTAAAGCTTTGGTTGCTTTCTTCCCCATAATTATTCTCGAGTTTATATCTGCAGCACATGTACCCGAGTTGTTTATTAAAGATCCAAGATATTTGAAGGTGTTACAGCTTTTAATTTTGTTACCATTCACGTCTATATCTGTTATTCCTTGTCCAATGCACATACATTCGGTTTTATTAAAATTTATTTCTAATCCCCATTTATTATATTCTTCTATTAGTTTTCTGAGCATGTACACCATATCCTCTTCATCTTGGGCAAAGATTACCTGGTCATCAGCAAATAGAAGGGAGTGAAAGGTTTCGTCTCCAATTTTTATTCCCATGCCAGAACATTTTCTGTACCAGTTATAGAGGGCTTGTTCTAGGTAGATATTGAACAAAATGGGAGATAACCCACATCCTTGTTTTAGACCCTTGTTTATCAGAAAGCTTCCCGTTAACTTATCTCCAATTTTTATTTGGGCTTCGGTGTTTTTGTAAACGTGGTGTCCAACTCTACAATTCAAATCTCCAATGACAATTAGTTCAACTTGCTTGTTCACTACTTCTATAATATCACCAAGCTCACTAAAGAAAGCATCTTTTTCTTCACTTAAAGCGTTGTCATTAACTCCATATACTCCAATGATAGTTGTACATTGGTTGTGAATATTAAGTTCGACTTTGATCAATCTTTCACTTATTTGTTCAAAATTTGTTACATGTTTTCTGTATTTATTATTAATAAGTATCGAGACGCCGGATTTTGCATGTTGTGATTTTGGTACTCCACTCCAAATGTGATAGTAGTTTCCTAGCACTTCTTCTCCGTACCCCTTCTTCTTAGTTTCTGTTAGGACCACAATATCCAGTTTCAATTTATCTATTTCTGCCACAACTTCTGTCTGTTTCGGTCTCAAACCTTGCACATTCCATGTACCGATTGAGATTGTCCTTTTCCGTAGCCAAAGTCGTCTCCGGTTGACTGTCCGTATCCGAGGCTTTTGTATTGGGGAGAATGCACCTCAGAGAGCTTTTACAAAGAATGGGTTGCAGGCCCATTGCTCCAACCCTCCTCCTTTACCCGGGCTTGGGACCGGCAACGGCGGCTACTGAGCTACTCAATCCACTCAGCGCCCACCGTAGGCGGAGTTATATAATAATTGTCATATTAAAATAATCCCCCTCTGAAATATCCAGAGCGCTAATACCTTTCTTGAAAATAAGAGAAAAAAATTACTGCCCTAGTCTTCAATATCCTGGGCACCCCTATCGGCAAATTTCTAATAAAGAGCGATCATTAAAATTCTCACTACCTGTAACATAAGTTCAGCATGAGAAGTTTATAACTCGTAAAAAATGTAAAGTATGCGTTTGTTTACTTTTCTAAATTTTAGCACCAGTAACCCCCTGCGGCACTCTCTAGACTTTACTCTTTTTCTACTGCGGCTGCAGACGTTATGGTCCTCTCAAATTTTATTTACGCCACCTTTCTTCCTTTACTTTTTGAGGCAGTTTTTAATATTTCGTAAGTATTACCGTCCTTCCTTTTAGAATTATCGCCCACTATACAATGCCAATGATCCCTATATCAAAGGCTAAGAAAAGGAAACCCCACTATTTGTCTAAAAGTAGCACCTGTGTTTTAAGACGTTTATTTTGTTTTTGTTTTTCTCTCTTCAACTAACAAAGACAACCACTGTTCAATATTTAATGAAAGTAAAAATATAAATTCAACAGCTATTCAGAAAATATTACGAATCAATTCCAAACAAACACCTAAAATTTAGTTTTCATCTCCTAGCTCATCGTTTCAGTCATGTTCTTTATTTACGGCGATGTTTCCAAACCTCCGAACCCCAACAACAGAGTCTGATGGCACAAAGTGGAGCTCCATTGTCAGGTGAAGCAGAGAAATTGCCGACGCGGCCTATCGTCCGCCCCTTCGCCAGCCCTTCACGTCGCCCTTCGACGCCGACGCCGCGTCCCAGGCCCTTCCACAGAGCCCTAGCTACAAAGAGTGAAGGGCCACACCTGCGAAACTGTACGTGACATTTTTGCCCCTCCCATTCGACTTGTCCGAGCGAAGAGGCTACAACGCAGCGAATAAAACCGCCACACACGAAACACATCAGGAATCTCCTTCAGCGGGGCACTGCTCCAGCCGAGACAAGCTCGAAGCTGCCGACTGGTCTTTCGACATGTGTGGTAGTGTAATGCATGTGAATGTAAGTGTATATAAATAAGTAAGGATGAGAAAAGAACAAGAAACAGGAAGGAAAGATCGCGTGCGGTCCGTTCGTTAGGATACTGATCCGGCATTCGCCTAGTGTTGATAGGAGAAAACACCGAAAACTATCGATTAGAATAATATAGATGAAAAGGCATGATGTGGAGAGAGAAAGAGGGGGAGGAGAAGGAAAGAGAGATAAAGTGAGAAAATGATGAGATAAAATATATATATTTACCAATATAAAAGCAAGAAAATAAGCATGCAAGTTACCCTTGTAAGATAGATCGTCTCTCCTTTAGGGGAAGCTGGAATACGCTTATAAGGTCCGTACAGTAGGTGATCGTAGGTTTATTGTCCCACTCCCACGATAGGATAGACATCAACAAATCTAAATTCCGCGTCAATTTTTTTCTCAGATTGATTTCCGATGGATCATGCTGCTAGCTTTCTCCGAGCTATATTCAAAGAATTTAATACAGAGAGATCAATAATAAGATCAATGCGATCAAAAATGTATCACTGCAGCTGTTACTGCTTCTAATGCCACAAGCCAGAGCCGATTAAAGGCTTCTGCATCAACCGCAACTACGGCAGGCACCGAGCTTCACGATCTCTCTTCTCATGAGCTCCTAAAGTAATAGGTTGGTTGAGATAGAAAACTTTCCTACACACTTTTTCGTTTTTGAAAATCAGTGATTCATGAATTAACATACAGAAGTAGAAACGTCAAATACCACAACACTATCTCGATAGATACTTTTACAGACAGAAGAGTATTTACAAACATTTTTACATTAGTGGGACAAGATTCAAACCTTTTAAAAAGCAAAACATAAATTAACTACACGTTTACACAAGTAATTTATACACTGCCTTTTTAAAATTGAACCTATTCATTTTAGCTACAAGTGGATTATTATTTTTATATAGGAATTGTACAGTCTTGGGTCGAAATTCGTGTAACAACTCACAATCAGACTGGTTTCGGTAGTATGTTCTAATAGTGGAAGAGAGATTGCAAATCTTCTGTTTGGATACGGTTCATAATTACTTGAATATGTTTTGCTGTTTTTGTAGAAGTAATTAATGTAACCTGTTTTAACATGTAAAATCTTAAACGTTTTGTGTATTCGCTTAGTTAGATATTCTAATTACTTTTAAGCAAGTTTTTAATTGATTTAGGGGTAGCAGTGTGGCTGCTGATAAACTTCCCATTTTTTTCGAATCTTAGAATCCTTTATACTCTACAAAAGATATACATAGCCTTGTCATTGTGCCCTAGTCCATGAATCACGCAATGAATGAACCATTCTATTCATTTTGTAGTCTATTGAACCTTATTTATGGGACGTTCATTTTCAATCTCTTACTACTTGGCTTTACCTCTTCAAAGATGTTCTGTAATAGCGAACCATGTGTCCAATGATTTTCAATATCCTTCCTTTCAAATTACATTCAACTCTTCCTTATTTCCAATCCTTTCGCACTTGTGCGTTAAATTTTAGTTAAGGTCAGCTGTTTCTCGTAATCTATCTCCTTGAACGCATTTCTGCAGCTCCAAATTTAAAATTTGCACGCTTAACCTATGTTCACCTTTCGCATGCATACGTTAGAATTGTCCACAAAAAAGGTGTATGAAATGTATTTCCAGTCTCAATTCCAACGTTATATATCAAGTTCTGAGGGATGATATTTGTCAATGCTGTTGCGTGAGCATCTCCATGTGCATTCTTCGTCTAGCCTGAGAGCATAACTTCTTATTTAATTTTATCACAGCCAATATTTATTTTCTGAAACTAATTCAGACCCGGGTTAATATTCTGCTAAGTTATTATGTCCTAATGTGAAAATGAAGGCAGCCTAATCAGACGTGGACGGAAGCGCTAGAAACCCTTCAGCCATGCCTGCCGCGTATCAGGGGCTCGTTTGGTGCAAGCCGGGCACTCGAAGCGACACGCGATGGCAGGGCCATTCCGCTGACAGATGACGCCGCCTCTTTGGCATCGACGCGGGGCCAGTCAGGTCAGCTGACGGTTGGAACGAGATGCCTGCAACGAGGCGGTGCTGCGGTTTAGCACTAACTACAAGCGGACGCATCGGCTTAAATTAAAGAGGGGACAATTGCCCTCAATGTTTGGAGCCTCATTGAATTCCGCTTTTTTTATATTTTTTTAAAATTAAAAATTGTAATGTTGGCTCTGAAACGTGAATTAAAAATTTTATAATACTATCGAATAGTTACTGAATTAGAAATAATGTAGATTTGTAATAGAAGAATTTTATAATTAATTTCGAAAGAGGCTTGCTTTTCATTCCCTGAAATAATCATTTAACAGCTCTTGGAAGCGTCTCATTAGACGTGGGTGGGTTGGACGGCAGTGACGTTGTGGAAGAAGCTTCCCGGAATCAGCGTTTCGACCTGCATCAATGAGCGCAACACAAAACGCTGGCACAAGGAAAGAAATATTTTTAAAAAGCACTCTTTTTAGAAAAAGGAAGAAACTTATATAGAAAACAGTATATTTTTACATGTTAAGATTTGACAAATATACTTCACAAGTCAGCCGCTGCGGGACTGTTCATAAATTACGTAACACATATTTGTAAAATTTTCAATACTCCCAGTCTCCTGTAACGCATCTGCATGTGCGCATGAACCCCCCCCCCTAAATAGTAACGTTTGGGACTCTCCCCCATTTACAGAAAATAAAAAAACATTTGAATTGATTTTATTTGTATTATATATTAAAATTTATGAATATTATAATTAGTTGAGGTTGACCACACCTAAAAATAAGAATAGAGAAATATTTTCGAGTGAAGGAAGGATGCATTGGTGAGATAATTACAGGCAACGTGACGTGCATCCACAGTCGTGATTATGCATATGCGAGAGACTATTGTACCAATTTAATTGTGTTTTATAATACACCAAAATTAGTTTTGAGTATTTTCTTCGTAATCTAACAGATTAAACCGGTATCCTATGTATAAAAATACTTTTATTTATTGTAACCATTTCAACACAATTTCTTTATTTTTTTCTATTTTTTTAATTTAATTTGTTAATATATTAATGTTTCAGCATGTGAGTGAATAAAAGTAATTATTTCAGCCTATGTTGGAAATTTAAAAAAATAAATATCAACATTACGTAACACTAATCTAACATCCCCTAACCCTTTGCAACGCAGTGTAATGATGCCTAAACCCCCCCCCCGTTTAGCGTTACGTAATTTATACAGTAGAGAAAAACTACTCATATGCAGAGAAATCTACCTGTGAGAACGAAATCAACAGCATCGATCCGACTAACACCCCTTTTCCTCCAAAACGTCAAATTTTGAATGTCACTATTCCTGTTCGTCGACTGTATGGCAATGGTTTTGTATTTAGGGGCCGACCTTACAACTTCGTAACGTCCACGATTGACAAAGCAATGAAAATGCTTCTAACATGTGACTCACTTGCGTGAAATAAGCACGAAAGAGAATTTACCGGAAACGAATGTCAAAAATGACGCTAATGCATCATAAGCAAAAGTGCAGCACTGGGTGCCGCGGCGCGCCCACATAAGGATTAGCTAACTGTATTAATCAAAATTTACCATGAAATGTTCAAAACGACAAAGGTAAACAATGAAAATTTTAATTGCGGCATTCTATAAAAATTTGCAAGAAAATTCAGTGATTTGGATAAAACTGCCTTTCTTTCGTGCAAATTTTTAAATTACTCAAAACTACACATATTTTGAAAAAAATCGTACATGACTTTATGTAAAGATTAATTTTGAAGAAAAAGTTGTTTTCGCTGTATTATATAATTTTCTGTATAATTCGTATGTAGTCTGCGAGAAAGGAAAAAAATCATCTCTTGCTTTGTTTATATTAATACCTAATACTCAATCAGGAACAAAGCTCATTGCTTTGGTATCCCCACAAACTTTGTTACGACCAATTGCTCGCACAAGCGCGTTATTGCCCGAATTCTAGTTTCCAATTACATCTTTTTTGCGCACTAACGTAACACAATTCTAAACAATCAAGTTTTATTGTTCCTCTAGTATTGTGTCGTGACACCTTCGGAAGCTGACTAATTTTAGCGTATTCCTAGGGCGACGCGTCACTTGTACCGAGACTGGTATGTTATAAAGATTGAAGGGAAGAGAGAGGTTGTTTAATCAAAGCTGAAGTTCAATCTCAATCCATTCTTTTATTTCTTAGTTAAAGACAGACAATGGAGGAGAGAAGGTGATCTGTCATGTGGTGAGAAGGTAGATAGAAGTCAACCTTCACAGATGCCGACCTCTTACACCATCGTTCCACGGTCCACAATAAAAATTTCAAGAGCTTATTTTTGAATATTTGAACACTTCGAAGTAAAATGTGGGGCAATGCAGAGTCTTGTGGTCTATTGATATCTCTGGAGACTTGCTGTGGCCACTCGATCGCTCAGGGCCCACTGTGCCGCGGCGCGGGCCTCGAACGTCGCTGGGCGGGCGAGCCGCGTAAATAATGCATGGCGCCGGCCACCGCCTCGCCCCACGGCCTGGTCGCCGCCGCTCCACTCGACCCTGGAAGGGCGGAGGAGGAGGTGGTAGTGGTGGCGAGGGTGGGGTGATGTTTGATGAATTGATCACTGGTGATTCTGGGCGCGTTAACTGCTAAGGTCACTATTTCCGTAGGTATAGTGCATTTTTTGCGCGGGAGGTTGCTATGATTTTGTGCCGCTGGATGGCGAGAACCGGCGCTGACCTACGTCGGCTAGCGGGTTTTCCTAACAAGGTATCCCCACCAGCGGAGAACCGCCGCAGCCAGCACAAGTTCTCAGTCTCCGACCGGTCTCCCGGCATGTGTGGTAGTGAAATGCATATAAATTTAAGTGTCTGTGAGTAAAGGATGAGGATAGGACAAGGAATGGGAAGGAAAGATCGCGCGCGGTCCGTGGCCTGTATGTTTGGATACTGCTCCGACATTCGCCTAGTGTTGATCCGAGAAACCACAGTAAACTACCGATCAGGGCAGCTGGCCGCTAGAATTCTCCTCAGACAGCGTCTGAACTCGACCAAGCTATCTCCCCAGTATCGAAAATTCTGCCACCGTCGGGACTCGAACCTACGACCTCCCGGTCAGAGGCTCTGGAGTGACATCAGTTGCGTGAGCCACTTTTTTATTTATTTATTTATTTAGTCAAAAACTGTCAAAAATTGTATGTGACGTATGGGGGAGAAAATCATCTGCACACGCTTTCTTGAGTTTCAGACTCCCTTCCTAACAATTTAACTATTAATAGTTGAAAGATGAAAAATAATAGTATTAATAATAATAACAATAATAATAATAATAATAATAATAATAATAATAATAATAATAATAATAATAATAATAATAATAATAATAAATTTAAAAAAGCGAGAAATTAACATTTCAAAAACTAGATATTTTCGTTGCCGAATTATAGAAAACATATTTGTAATGGTCATTACATTTCTCCCGGTAGGGGTGGTAATGGTAATGATGGTGGAGTGATAGGAGATGAGGTAATGTACTATGACGTAATGCTCTGAGTGACAGTAGCAGACGAAGTTGTGAAATGGGTATGAGTGGCTTGAGTGGTAAAATGGTTAACGTATCGGGCTGTAATACCCAAGTTTGCGGGTTTAAACCCAAAAAGACGTGAATTTCTAAGGGCGAAAAAATCCTTCTCGTGCCTTCCTTCGGATGGGAAAAAAATCCGACGGTCCATGTTGTAGATTTACTGCATATAAAACATCCCCTGAGCTAAATTCACCTGTTTCGTCGCCCGAGTGATACCTTCTTTCTCTGGTAGACAGTGGAAGGAGCGTTGCGAAATTTTCGTGAGATGGAAAAGCAGACCTAATGGCATGAGTGGCACGTAAAATAAGACTTCAATGAATTGAATTGACATCAGTCCTGCTAATCAGAGTGAATTAATGTTTAGGGTTTTTGTGCATCAACTACTTTGGGTCCGTGAGTGAAGTGCATATTAGAGCCGGGAGGCGGCGGTGGTCCTCCGACGGATATAACGCCGACGTGTGGAGTTTCCTTCTCTAGGTATTATCCGCAAACGTTTTCTTGGACCCTCATTTCGATAGTTGTGAGAGGAGTGGGGAGTTTCATTATTTTGACAATAGGAATATTATATTAAATTTGTAGCTTGCTTTCGGCATACAATAGTTTCTATTACATGGGAGCGGACATTCCTGGTTATCAGATTTTTGTCTACAACGCACGTTGCTATCATTTATTCTTAATTCAATTAATGTTGGTAAAGAAGAAGGGGTAGGTATTCTGAAGCTCAAGAAAACGTGCGCGTACAATATCCCCCACAGCAGGGCACCGTTCCAGCCGGATTAGCTCTAAGCGCCCCACTGGTTTGTGCGGAGCCCAATATGGTGGTGGATGTAAGAGTGTGGAGGGGGAGAAGGGGATAACAATGAGGAAGGTAAATCGTTGGCGGGCTGTGGCCCCTTTGTTAAGGTACTGCATCGGCATTCGTCTGGGATTGATCGGAGAAACTACGGAACATTATTGATCAGAGAGCAGCCGGCCTCTAGAATTCTCCTCAGGCAGTGGCTGAATACGACCCAGCTGAATAGCTTGTATCGAAAATCCGCCTTCAACCGATCTCGAATTATAGAACCTCCCGGTCAGAGACTCTGCAGCGGCAACAGCTTGCACTGAACTACCTCAGCCGGTCCTTTGGTAGTAGAAATCTATTTAGTGTCATAAATAACGAACAGCCTGACGTTAGTCGTAAATTCATTATCAAAAACTCATCAAGAAAACAAAAACCTTTTCTCTTCGTGACAATAGGTGACTAAATTGTTGGTCCCATACACATATCTGTGAGCTTTCGGTCACATATTATTGCACGAAAATACTGAAGTATGTTTGAATTGGTGTCATCCAGTTACGAAACTGTACCAAGAAGATTAATTTCAACTTAAAGTCAACGACTTCAAGAATACGAAAACTCTGACATGATAGTTTTGCTACAAACAATACAGTATGTGAGCTCAAGGAAACTAAATGGAAAGAACCAATTCAAGGGTTAACTAAATTTTCCCTTTAAGAAATTATTTTCTTAATGAAGAATGTACAACGTTATGTAATTTTATATTTAAATACCGCTAATGATATACGAAATCATTAGCTTATATGGGCGTTTGTAAATGTCAACAAGAAAAAAACGAACTTAAATTCAAACGTTTATTCAATAACTCACACCGGCTGAGGTGGCTCAGGGCATCAAATGATGCCACTGCAGTGCCCGTGACCGGGAGGTCGTGGAAGTTCGAGTCCCGACGGTGGCATTCGGCACGTATCTGGAGAATAATTCCAGCGGCCGGCTATTCCAGGCGAGCAACTCCAGGCGCATGCCAGATTAGTACCCTAACAAACAGGCTTCGTACCGCACGCGATCTTGCCTTCCTATTCCTTTCCCTAATCTCACCCCTTTCTACACATACTGAAGTCTTATATGCACTACACTTACATACATGGCAGAAGACCAGACGGGAGCTTAAAGCTGGTCTCCTGCTGCAAGCCGTTGGTGGGATGAACCTGGTTTGAGGTAAGAACCCCGCAAGCTGATGTGTAGGTCGGCGCCAGATTTCACCACCTATCGGGGAAAGATTACAGCCACCTCCCGTCATAAAATACGCACTACACTTACGGGGGTAATGACTATCGCAGTTGACGCACTCAGGGTCCCGAATCAATGGAATCGATAGCTCACGAAATCGATCTTCAGTAAAGAGATGAGATCTGTGTCTCGGGAGAACATGAGGGAAACTAAGGGAAAAGGGCCCCTCGAAACGTAGTTCGCAAGGAAAAGCGAATGGCGGCTGCCCCACAAAGGGATTGGGAAGCGGAATTTGGAATCCGGGACGTCAAAGGGCTGAGACGCGATAACAAATCCAATTCTCCTCACCGTGCAAGGAACCCCGTGTAAGAAAACCCAGGGGGCGCTACCGATTCGCGGTGGCCTGGAGACTTGGAAGCCAACCCGGTGAGCCGCCTCTACATTTAATGAAATGTTATCAAGCATGGACTGTACATGGTCAACTCTAGTAAAAGTACATCACAATATCAAACATTTTATGCATTGCATTTTTATCAGACGCGATAGTGTCCAGCCGACTTGTTTTTTCTTATAAAAGAATGTTTCATTTATGCTGAATAATATTATTTGACATATAGTTAATATTTTGGAAGTTAACAGTCGTTATATTGAATGACATTTATTAGTATATTTAGTATAGTATGGGGTCTCATACCCCTTGAGGATGCACCACTGTAATTAATTGTTACGTACTACAATACCTAATATTGCAATGTCAACATTAGAAGTAAATATAGGAACGGATATTTACCGCAATTTAAACGTTGCGTTTGTAAATTATCATTTATTTCAAAATTTATTATAATCAATAAATGTGTCCGTGGTAAAAAAATTAATCTGAATTTTGCGATGTTGTTTAAAACGAACGATTCTCTGAATATGGTTATTGCATTGGTCGGAATTTACCCTCAGTCAATTGGTTAAGTATTGGCGTTGACGATTTTGCCTTGACCATTTTTTTAGAATCAAGTATCTCCAAAACGTAAATTCTATATACAACGTTTTAGAAGAAATTATATACTATGCATAAGTGTAAGGGGTTATCCATTTTTTGGATACCAGGGACCCACAATTCGAGTTTTCCTGTAGAAATATCGCCGATTTTGCTGTAACATTACAACACTTCCTCTTTACTATGTAAGTCTTAAGTTTGATTTTTGTTATTTTGATTGTCGTGTTGATTTTAAATTTCAATAATTATCTCTTATTTCTTGACAACCATGCATTACGCGAGAACAGCAATTCAAAAGCAATTGTATTTCTTTTCCATAATTTTATTAGCTGGAAACGTTTCGAGAACTATTTCATTCTCATCATCGGTTGTAACGATTAAAAGTTTGTTTCAATATATTACATAAACATAAGTAAATGTAAATTTAATAGAAAATTAAGTAGCAAGTTTGTGTAACCAGAAGAACCAACAAATTGCTTCACGACATTTTTGAAAATTTTGTAATTATTATATTCATAACAAAATCTCATGATTAAAAAGTTATGTTTGACCTAAATAGGTACGAAAATACCTTAAAGAATATTCAACAATAATTACATCATGGCTTAATATTACTATTCAAATACAATATTGGTGGCAAAAGCTCTTTGGAGAAAAATGCAAGTGTTTCGTGCTTATTTATCATGTGTGTACGTCAGAAACTTTTGTAGAGAATTGAATAATCCCCACTACAAAAATCCGAATTCAAATTCAACGCTTTCGTAATTCGAATACGACTACTCATATGAGTGCAGTCATTCCGTGCGTACATTTACATCCATATTTACTGTTACACACGATTGAAACGTTTTTCCTTTTACATCGGCTTTAGCCTGCTCCTGACATGCCGAGGTGATTATCATTTGACAGCTGTCGCAGTTGTAAACATGTATACTGTGATTTAATTTCAAACCTGCCAACGAAATCAGCCATTTTCAGGAAATATCTTTGAATTCAAGAGACAATTCTATCCCGCAGGTTCTAAATTACGTATGCATCGGCGTGTTCTATACAATAAAATAAACAAAAGTTTATATCATTTGGCAGACAAACGTTTGTTGCAGTTTGTTCACAGCAGTTTAACAACGAATTGTTCCAGAAGTACAGAAGAACATGCTTATGGAAGACAAATTGTGTGTCCTGCTAATAATCTCCGGAAAGGTGATTGTTTGAATATAAACGACAAAACTCACAACTATGAAAATAGAGGTTATTGGTGAGTAAATAACGACATCCCTCAATCAACTACAAGATAGACTATGTCAGCCAATACTTCTGTGATGGCAGTTCAAAAACTGCATGACATATTTCCGGGTCAAACTTTACGTCCCCCGCAGTCTATCAGCGACTCTTTGTGTCTCGAGAATGTGCATTTTTTTGGAAATTATGTTCCCATAAGATTCGGACTGCAATGATAATATAGTAAAAAATAATAGAGTACAAAGTACAATTCTAATTCTTTGTATTGATAATATATATTCTAAATAAAGCATACAAACATGTTTTGGAATTCCTGAATACAAGATGTCGATTTAGGCGATGGGGAGAGGGGTTTCTCAAGTAGTAGTTTACAAAAATCTCAAACTGTAGTCTACAAAACCTAATAAAAATACAGTAAAAATAACTTATTAATATGCCTTATAAATAAAATTATTGCTTTTACTTTACCATCAAAATCTACACTCTATTCACGTGAAGTGCTCATTACCGTCTTTATTGTTGTTTCTGTGCAGGAATCTTACACTAATTTTCTGGATTTACGGCTGTTTGATTATGTTTTAACTTGACATTTCATGACATGTAGATTCAATTAAAAATCATGTATTGAAAATATCTCATTTTTTTCTCTTCACTTAACTTTTTTTCTCTAGCACAAAAATTTAATTTAGGCCGTAATGTTGTGATCTCTAGCAGAATCAAATCCAAATTTCCTTAAAGGTAAATTGCGTCCACTTTAGTCACTAGTAGTATTATTATTGTTATCCAGAAAATAATTATTAAAATCAAAATTCTTTTAAAAATTAAACAACTATCGAAGACTACTAATATTAGTGTTGGTGCAAATGAGTTAACAATTAGTGATGGTGTCAAAAACGTATTGTGAATATTAATAAAATTGTATTCGAGCTCTTGAGAGACCTTCTGGTCGAACAAGAAATAAAGAAAGAAAAAACGAAAGAATAAAAGTAAGAACGAAAGAACTAAAGAAAGAAAGAACGAAAGAAAGAACGAAAGAAAGAACGAAAGAAAGAACGAAAGAAAGAACGAAAGAAAGAACGAAAGAAAGAATGAAAGAAAGAATGAAAGAAAGAACGAAAGAAAGAACGAAAGAAAGAACGAAAGAAAGAACGAAAGAAAGAACGAAAGAAAGAACGAAAGAAAGAACGAAAGAAAGACAAACATTTCATCTGACATTGTCTTTTTTCATTCTGTTGGGTGTCCAACTTCCTTCTGTCCATCTACCTGCGTCTATTATTTTTCCTGTTTTTATACATATTGTATACATACTTTTATAGAGCCTTTAGATCGAATAATATGCTCTGAGCTTCGACATGTATCAGAAAGCACTTTTTTGTGCCATGTGGTCAAAGACATCGACAGCAACTTAAGACAATGGAAAAGCTAACTGACGCATGTAGTCTTTTCGAATTATTAAAGATTTCTACATCATATTACATTGTATTGCACAGAACTTTTTTATTTCTCAACATTTTCGGTACAGCAGTCATGAAAATCGTTTGTCGTTTCTACGTATTTGTAGAATAATGGTGAAGGTATTCACATAAAATAACATTACATCGCGCATAAAATAATAGTACATGGCATACATTATCTATAAAACTTCAAGTAACTCATGAACCCATAACCAAATTGAACATATTGTGGAGCTTCGTTTAAAAATTTGAAAAGTGAGCATGACCGCTCCGTTGTACTACGTACTAGTGGCAGCGTTGAAACTATTTCGATTAGAAGGATCGCAAGTTCTAAACCCATCTCGAGAATGGATATTTGCTTATGTGGCATGATAGGGCTCTTCCATACACCATTCATACCCTTTCAATCTTCTCTCATAGAAGTTACTTAGTAGTTTCCTTACCCCATACTGGCTAATAGAACCGAAGAGCCTTCAGGGCATCATGGACCCTAGATGATATGCCATATTTGATTAAAGACTAAAAAGCGACACTCTCCACAAGTGAGTCAACCGGGAGAAGTGGCTCAGGGCATCAACTGATGTCACTGCAATCTCTCTGACCCAGGAAGATCCCAGGGTTCCAGTCCCGACAGTGGCAGGATTTTCGACTCTAGCTTCATAGTTAGTGTCGTCATTGAAAGGTGAGTCATTGATGCTTTTTGGTAACGTCTGCCTCAGAAGCAGATATTCCCTCTGAATGAAAAAAATAACGTTACCACCTGAAGGTTAATTCCAGTTGTCCGTTGAGAACAGTCATGCGTCCGTTAAGAACAAACTGAACAAACGGGTTGTATTTAAAGATGGCGTATGAGTACACTTACTCCAAGAAATGGTATTTTTTGTTTATATGATTTTTCTTGTAAGAATTGCTTGTAAGTATTGCGAAAAATATTGAATGACAGCCAACAGCCAATAACAAAGTCCCGCCTACAGTCTCGGTTTACAAACTTCAACCACGTTTGTTATTTGCTGATTATAGGCCTAATGATGTTAATAACTGTTACTGAATTAATACTGAGAAGTTATACTTCAAAACGCTGCACTTTAGACGATATTAGGAGTCTTTGGAGTCATGTGCTTTGCTAGTTTGTGTTTTTACAATAGTTAAAGCAATTTTTTTCGTTCAGTCTCAATCTCAAGTTCACTGAAGGGATTTAAAAATTATGTCCACTTTTTCCTAGGGATTCAACCATCCGACAGGTTACCCTTTTATGTACCGATGAGACTCGTATTCGACCACACATTTAAGAATACTTAGTATATTGGATATTTCCAAGATACCTAATATCAATAAATTCTGGATGAATGCAGTTCAAGAATAATCTTTTTTTTTTCGAATAAAGTCAATATTAAAAAGATATTTAATATAATGTCTGCAGTAGAACGAAGAAAATCCGGATTCATTAGAATCGATCTCCTTCCATATTATCAAATTATTCAGTTTTTTCAACGAACAAATAAAAAGGCCGAGAAACGTCATTAAAATTAAAACATTCGTAATTCACAATGATGATTACAGAATAATATTTTTTTTACTATCAATATTTTATTAAAGTTATTCATTCCTGTTAACGCTGTTACTCTGTGAGCGTCTGATATCACATGTATGCATGCTTTCTGTACTCGCTTCATGTGATTGTTCGCGACAGAATCTTTTCCGGTTAATCGACGGGCAGGATTTTTGACGCCCAAATCACTGGCGCTTTACGGTAGCCGATCAGATTACTTGCTACCACTACGCGAATTTCTTTCCAAATAAAAGTTTTCTTAAGAAATACGAAAGTAAGAAATTTGGTTATTAAATAGACTTCACTAAATTATCAGGTTTTAAGTTGTATCAATTTTTAATTTATCAGGTATATAGAAGAACAGATCCATCAAAACAAAAAGATTAACACTCGGAGAACAACTAATTACGAATACATATAACAGGTACAAAAATGAATACTTATTAATAATCCACAACTTTTAATTTTCATGTAATTCAAAGTTATATTTAATATATCAATACGTTATATAACAGCACTATGAATAGTTATAAAGCTATATTTAATAAATTTAAGTAATTTATAAAATATAAGGTAATATTATTAGCATTGAGAAGTTTTATAGATATATTACAAATTAAATCGAATATTTATAAAATACAAAAACCATAAATACGACTTAAATTTCAACAATAATCCTGCATCAAGTCGGCACCAGAGCTTGTGATGAAATACAATAGAAAACGAAATTGAATAAAGAATACAGTTTAAGGGAAATGAAAACTCTGTAGTGATAAATTATTAAAGAGGCAAGAAAAATAAGGTTTGTCACTCCTGAATACACAGATTTTATTCACGAAAAAATAACACGTATTTGCCTTTGAGTGCCAAACATTATTTTATCTAATACTATTGAGAAAGAAATACGAGAAAGATTTAATGTAATATACGATTAGTAATATTGTACCTAATTATTCAACATCTGTAATAGCTTCAATAAGTAATGTACGAGTAAATAAGGCAAACAAAGTTACAAATTTTCTAATACAAATATTGAAATATTAATGAAAAACTTTGCATTAGTTATAAATATGTTTTACTAAAAACTGTGTTTACGTTCTCCAAGCTAGTGAAATATGAAAGTACACGTTAATTTGCAAATATGTGCATTCTAACGTATGTTATAGCAATAAATCACTAAATTAATATTAATTTAATATTATAAATAATAATGAGTTGGCTCTTTAAAACTAAAAACTAGAATTAAAAATTTAGTCTATTAACAAATATTAAATATCCCTTTCCTAAATATTAATGCATTTGCTCAACACGGCAGGACATACACGATACTACGCTAACTTACTGAGATTTAAATAAGCATCACACTCTCAGAGAAATCTAATTTTCATTTTTCAAAGATCAAAAACCCTTTTCAACCCAACACATTTCATTGCAGGTCAACGACACCGCCCCATCGCGACCAGTAATCCACCAAAGCGCCGCGCGTACACAGAAAAAAAGAACATGCTCTTACCGGCCGGCGGCGTGGAGGGGCGTGTGGCGCGGAACGGCAGGGTGGCGGGGCGGGGCGGGCCCGAGTTCGCTTCCAGGGCAGCGCGGTGACTGCGGCAGCGGCTGCGGCGACAACGCGACCGAGTGGCCCGTCCGCGCGGCAGGGTCGAAGCGGACTGGCGCGCGCACGGCGCGGCGGCGGCGGCGGCGGCGGCGGCGGTGGCGGCGGCGCGGCCGGGCGAAGGGGAGGGTGGGGGGTGGGGGGCGGCGAAACATCGATCGGGTGCCCGACGACTCCTCGCCAGTCGAATCGCTCGCCCGCCCGCCCGCCTTTCCCCCTGGCGAAAATAAGATCGACTCGGACGCGGCGCCGCCCGCGGAACTGACAAAGGTGGCTCAGGGCTTCAACTGATTTCGCTGCAGTGGGTGACCTGGATTGATTGATTGATTTTTTCGTGTTTCCGGGCGCGTCAACTGCTTTGGTCATTAGTCCCGTTAGTGTAGTGCATGTTTTTTTCGGGAGATGGCGGTGATCTTCCCCTGCTGGATGGCGAGATCCGGCGCCGACCTTACGTCGGCTAGTGGGGTTTCCCCCTAACCAGGACTCTCCCACCAGCGGGGCAGCGCCCCAGCCGGGACAAGCTCTAAGCTCCCGACCGGTCTCCCGGAATATGTGGTAGTGCAGTGCATGTTAGTGTAAGTGTGTGTGTGTAAGGGGAGAGGATAGGACAAGGAAGAGGAAGGACAGATCGCGCGCGGTCCGTGGCCCGTTTTGTAGGGTACTGCTCCGGCATTCGCCTGGTGTTGATCGGAGAAACCACGGAAAACTACCGATCAGAGCAGCCGGCCTCTAGAATTCTCATCCAGACAGCGACTGAACTCGATCTAGCTGAAAAGCTAGTGTCGAAAATCCTGCCGCCGCACAGTGGTGCATTTTGGCGATTTCCTGGCCAAAACCTCGAAGAGCTACAGTATGTTTTCTACGACGACCAAAATTATTTTGGATTATCTTTATAATGTAAGGGAGCTGGTAACATAATACCAGAATATTGCACTGCTTAAATCTGTGAAATATAAATATATATTTTTTCTATATAAACTTGGTTAAATTTTATCAATACTCAAAATTGACTTTAGAAAACCGTAGGGATTACGTACATATTAATTGATAACATTTGGCATAAAGAAGCATGGTATTAATGCCATCTCCTGCCCTCTGCAAGAGAAAATTTATATACAGTGTCCGAAGAACCGAAGATCCGAAGATCACTTTTTTCACTAGGGTACATTTCTCCCTACGGTTATATTGGGCCCAGGCAAATGAGACAAAGAATATTTGTTCAAGAATTTTAACTTTCATTTGGGAAGATCCCTCAAGCTGGAAATGAAAGGAACAGATGATCTCAACAGGAGATTAAACATCTCCTGGATTGGGTGCAGTCTTGAACATGTTCGCGAGAATCCTTCTCTATACCGTCTTATATCTTTGTGAATAGAGTCTAGGCATGTAATACCATGAATATTTGGAAACACATTTCATGGCAGTTTCCAGTACGTACTACTATAAAAAGTAATGCTGATGGTGTATCCACTGGACATTGCCAATAAAATTTTTCTAAATCTCTTAATTAAACCCTCATTTATCCCCGTTATTTCTGAGGAATAGATTTAAACATCTCAAAAAAGCGTCTTGCTGAATTACTATCGTAGCTATTAACATTATCCTGTTTGGAAAGCTCTACATTCAGACACATTTTTTCTTTTGAATTGCATTTGAATGCGTTTCTTGTCCATATTGAAACTGTAGTTACAGTATTATTTCATTAAAAACAATATAATACTAATTTTGTAACAATAACAACGTAATATAAATAATTGTTGGTATGTAACTGACGAGTTAAGTAAACAAATATTATTTTCCGATCAATTGAATTTTTTATTTAATTTTTAAAAATTTAAAAAGTGTTACGATGAGTTTCTTTGATATTACGTACGTATTTGACCTTTCATCGAGCGCATACCCTTCCTGAGGACGATTTTTTTGTTTATAATGTTAAGTAAATTTGTTATTTCAGTAAAAGTAATCAAAATTTCCTCCTAGAAACAGTGTTGTAAAAGCAGTTCCCGTTCTCAGGACGGATCTCGATGAGTCATATTCGGCGGTCACGCATGCTCGACGAAAAGTTAATTCTTTGTATTTACTATTGGGGCAAGTTGGGGCATGATTTTACAACTGGATTCGAAAGAGGATAGATTCAGCTAGTAAATGAAATTAGAAACATCGCGGAATTCCGCGAAATTGGTAACTTTCAGCCTACGTGAACTTATGAGTAATTAAAATTATTGTATTAATTTCATGCATTTTAATATTTCATCCCACGCCGGTATTATGCATTAATGCATTATAAAACAAACATGTAAATACTCTACAAACATTCAGGAAGAGAATCCATACTGCCAGTTTTCTCTGCACAACTTTGTATGGCCACCACATACAAATAAAGACGGTCTCCCTATGTTACTCTCGCACTGCAGGTCTACGGAACGCCGCGAAGGGTAAGTTCGGGTGACTACTGGTACCAGGGGAATTGATCCAGAGACACGAAGTGGGCAGAAACAGATGCCTCCAAATATACAGTGTGTTGTAGTATTTGCAAAAGTTCAGTAAACGCGATTTCATTTTTGAGGTTTTGGCCAGGATTTCGGGAAAATGCACCACCGTGCGCCGTCAGGATTCGAACTTAGGACCTCCCGGTGAGAGGCGCTGCAGTGACATCAATTGACGCACTGAGCTACCGCTCCCGGTCCTGTGACCTGGAGGTTCTAGGGTTCGAGTCCCGACGGTGCGGTCGTAGTGTTTTCACACTGGCGTGTCAGCTAGGTCGAATTCAGCCGCTGTCTGGAGGAGAATTCTAGATGTCAGCTGCTCTGATCGGTGGTTTCCCCGATCAACGCCACGCGAATGCCGGAGCAGTTCCCAACAAATGGACCATGGACCACGCGTGATCTTTACTTCCTTTTTCTTATCCTTCCCTGGCCCTTTACTTACACTCAAATGCACTACAGTACCACGCATGACTGGGCACCAGTCGCAAGCTTAGAGCTAGTCTCGGATAGGGCAGTGCTCCGCGCTGGTACGATATACGTGGTTGGAAAAAATCCCCGCTAGGAGACGGGTATGTTGGCGCAGGATCTCGCCAGCCAGAGGGGGAAAATCACCGTCATCCGCGTGATATAAACATGGCCAACACTTATGGGGCTAATGACCCTAGGAGTCGACGCGCCCGGAATCCCTAATGAATCAATCAAAACTGGTGGTAGGGAAATGGGGGCGGCAGGGAAGTGAAGGAAGACAGGGGACGAAATCCTTGGGAGATGACGCAGGTCACACTCCCTTGGGGAGGGGGGTTATTACATCCGCGTTCGCGATAGATATTTATTAAAGTTCGCTTTTAGCTAATGCTCGGTGGCAAACATGATTACAACCAGATTTACAATTACAAAACTATTTCGAATGTTTACAGATAGTATTGCAATTAGAATTAGAGATTGATATCCTCGTTCTAATTAATTTTTAGTTATCTCTTAATTGCCTTATAGCTTGTCTAACACTTCACATCATTTCAATACACTGCACTGCACTGCACTGCACTCCCCTCCACTTCACTTCACTTCACTTCACTGTATAAGAGACATGACCATATTAATAATAATAATAATAATAATAATAATAATGTAACAAATAATAAAAAACTAAAAAATTACATCAAAACCAATAACAGTGCCAATAATAATAATAATAATAATAATAATAATAATAATAATAATAATAATAATAATAAAATCTCTGTATTATTAATGATAATCTAGATGGAATTTAGTATATTTTTAAATTTCACTACATTAGAAGGTCTCTAGTGCTTTTGCAGGTAGGTTGTTCCAATCAACTATAGTACGATTCACAAAGGAGAACTTGCCTATATAAGTTCTTTGCTTTGTACATCGTATTTTCCAAGGATGGTCTCCTCTGCTTTTATAATCTGGTTTCTGTAATCTTTTACCGATGTCTGCTCAGGCCGTGTCCCCTTTGAATGTCTTGTACATTAAGCAAAAACGCGCGCGTTCCTTTCTCTTAGATAAGGGTTCCCATTCGTCTCGCCCATCAACGCGACCATGTTTATGTTTTATGACCACGTACAAAGTTTTCCAAACTTTCCAGCCCGTTTTTTAATTTTCTCTAACGCCTCGATTTGCCCTTTTCTGTACGGGTCCTAGCAGGCAGCTCCGTATTCTAAAATAGGACGAACAACTGTAGTATATGCTAAGGATCGGGCATTTGAACTACTGTTTTTTAGAATACGCATTAGAAAATGCAGAAAATACTTACAGTTTTTTACACGCGGTATAACGTTAGTTCTTAACTCATAATTGGAGTGTATATTCGAGCGAGACTGGTAAAACAAATGAATTTACTCTTTTCCGGATTTAGTTCCATCTTATTTCTGCACGCCCAGTTCCATTAACAGTTTAGATCGTTCTGTAAAATATTTTCATCCAAGACGAGCCAGCCATCCTATATATTATGCAATCATCGACAAGAAGTCTAACTTTCGATTTTATTCCAGTTGCAATGTCATTAATGAACGCTAAGAATAGCAATGGCCGTAACACACTCCCCTGGGGGACCCCTGAGGGTACATCGGCTTTCGATGAATAATTTATCACCTATTCTGACTGAGTTCGGCCCGTAAGAAATTCTTTTATCCACAAGATTATTCGATGATCTGACATTTTTTTTGTTTTTGACAATTTGTCAATTAAAAAGTAATATGGAACCAGATCAAATGCCTTAGAAAAGTCTAAAATTATTGTATCGACCCTACTCCCTTCGTCTAATGAATCTGCAATGTCCTGACAGAAAGCAATAGTCTGGCAGTCGCACGACTACCCAGGACGAAAATCGAGTTGATTATGAAAAAGCCAGTCAGTTTTATTCCAAACTCGCCTAATATACTCCGCAATCAAGTGGTCCATCTGCTTGCATACGACTGATGTCAAATTTATAGGGCTGTAATTATTAACAAAGTAATTATACAATAGAATATTAAAAATTATAATTATATATTATACAAAGTAATAATAATTATATTGTACAAAGTAGTTGTACAAAACAGTAAATATTAACAAGTAATTATTACATACTGTCTTGCATTATTTGTAACTGCTCCACAATATTATACTATTACGTGAACCTCCAAAAGGGTTTTCAACCAATACAATTTTTTCCGCGCCGAGACTCAAACTCAGGTTCCCTGAGTTAACTCACTGAGCACTTCCCGTTGAGCAGCAGCTCTAACGTCCAATTCGGACCGACGCTTAAAAATCGAAGTGTCTCAACTCAATATTCCAACAAGAAATTTTAGAAAATTAAGAAAGATCGACGAAATTGAAAACTCCACCATTAATTTAATTTCCTCTTAACCCGTGGAAAAAAATTAAAATAAAAATTCGGGGCAGTTTTTGAGAATATTTTATTTTTCTAAGCTGCATTAGTTTCAATAACAAATTAAGTGAGAACTACTGGTTTTTAATGAAGAAAAAAATGGAGCTGTTTCTGAGAAAATAATAGAGTAAAATTAAAAATTGCATCAATAATAATTAATAACATTTGACAATGAGGGAATTTTTTTACTTAAATATTATCAAATGCAAATATGAGACAGTTTTTCTTAATATTTTATTTGTTAGTAGTACGTCATATTCTATTTCTTTCAACTTTAAGGCGGAAACTTTGAAACTATGTGGTCTATGAGCTTGTGATCGCTCGGTTTCAAGACAGTAAAACTATCAGGCCAATGCTACTGACAATTATTGTAAGAATGTTGCAAAATGTTCTTAGAAATTTATTGAAATGACGACTACAAAATAACAATTGTTCAACAAACTCTCTTTCTTTCTTCCTTTCTTTCTTTCTTTCTTTCTTTCTTTGTTTCTTCCTTTCTTTGTTTCTTCCTTTCTTTGTTTCTTCCTTTCTTTGTTTCTTCCTTTCTTTTTTTCTTCCTTTCTTTGTTTCTTCCTTTCTTTGTTTCTTCCTTTCGTTGTTTCTTCCTTTCTTGGTTTTTCCTTTCTTGGTTTTTCCTTTCTTTATTTTTCCTTTCTTTGTTTCTTTTTCTGTCTTCCTTCCTTCTTCTTCACACTTGTCAGCAGACAACAAATCGGCAATGTATCTTTGAAATCGTTCGTTAATCTTCAAACAACGCAAACAAACACCAGTAATATCACTTCATTTGGATGAAAAAAAAATTGTTTCTGGTTCATGATATCACTATAACCCTGTCATTAAGAATTTCGTCGGTGACGGAAAATATAATAAATCATTATGGCTTCTGGAACGGGATAATTAGTGAACTAATGAAACCAATTCATTATCCATATTACACAAGGTACGAAAAAGCTTTCTTAAAATCATTTACATATTATATATTTTCACTTACCTTTCAAATTAAAAATAAAGGGTGGGAAATAAATTAAGGTGGGGAAACAGAAAAGCTAGCCCACATGTAAGAGATTAGGAAACCAACTAGTACGGGAAAGTCTGCCATTCTGTAGCACCATTAGTTTCAATTTATTCATGATAAGTTCCTGACAACACTCTGCGCTGGGATTCCCAGCACTGCAGTCGTTATGCAAAAAACACCCCACCCACAACTACTGCCCACTTTTATTCTCTGATTTATCTCAAAATGTGTACGTGTTGCCTAATCTTACATCCCTGACATTCTGGCAAACGTATTTGAGTTCCCCACCCGGCAGAAGTAGGCATCCAGACAGTTTAGATTGTGTGAAGAACGTATTAGTTAAAATTTAAAGATTCAAGTCACGGGCATAGACACGTTTTCGTTCCAAGCACGTACGCCCACTGCTCTTCTGCTCTTTCCCTTCCGAATAAGATCGATTAATCACCCCAAGGACGACGAGTAAGGGGGCACTCAAGTAAAGTTGGGGTTTCACTTGCCATATTGATTAATTCCAAGGCACACTTCTAAATAAATAGATCATTCAAGTACCCGACCAGAATTGTATTTTCTTTATTTTCTTCTTTTCCGGTAAATTTTATCATATTCAATAATAAATAGTGCGACTATCTCAAATTTTTAAAATGTAATCATTACATTAGATCATTTATTGTGTTAGATACATCTGTATATTCTTCCTTTTTACTTCCTCGCCTTACCACATACTTTCAAAAAGTGACAGTACAGTAATACCGTGGCGGAAATAGGCTATTTTTCCATAATCTTGTTTAATCGGGCTCTGATAACGAAAAAGTGGATAAATCTTGTTTATATAGTATATTACTTTCTTTGACAGAATCCATGTTTTGTGGCTCCTTGGTACCAAAAAATCAAGTGACGGCAAAACGTCTGTGTATCCGTCTGTCTGCCTGCCCATCTGCCTGCCTGTCCGCCTGCCTGTCCGCCTGCCTGTCCGCCTACATGTCCGCCTGCCTGTCCGCCTGTCTGTCCGCCTGCCTGCCCGCCTGCCTGCCCGCCTGCCTGCCCGCCTGCCTGTCCGCCTGTCTGCCTATCCGTCCGTGTGCCTGCCTGCCTGCCTGTCCGCTTGCCTGTCCGTCTGCCTGTCCGCTTGCCTGTCTGTTTGCCCGTCTGCTGGCCTGTTTGTTCGACTGTCTGCCTGTCTACCCTTCTGCCTGCCTGCCTGCCTTTCTGCCCTTCTATCTTTCCGCCCGCTTGTCCGTTTACATGTCCTTCTGCTTGGCCATTTGTGGTCAAAGCTTGTGCATATATCGTACGATTTTCTTCAACATTGATATTGCCCATTCGATCAAAACGTGCTCAATGTCCTGCGAGTTTGAAACTGATATTTGGTTTTGGGAGGTATTTTACAGAATGTCTCAAGAGTTTCTAAATTTTCTTAAAAATTGCTGAAATGTTTTGATAAAAAAATTCTGTGCTAGCGTAAAGAACTTAAAAAAAGTCACAGATCTCATTTTCGTTAAAATCTCTGAATTTTCGAAAATTGCAACAACTTAACATTGTGCATTATTGACATAGATATCTTAAATAAAATCTGTTGTAAATAACACATCTTTAAAAAGGCTCTATTATTTTTTTTAAACGAGTAGTTTCCGCGTAATTTATGCTTGAATATAAAGCAATTATATGTTGTTCTCAAAAACGGCTTCAAATTTTTTCTTTAAAATTTTACTATTGGACGCTTAAAAAACGACGCTTAAAAATGACACCAACCTCATTTTCGCTGAATTTTGCGAATTTGTGAAACTTGCAAAAGAAAGAAATAATGATACGTGGTTTTGTAGTAAAACCAGTTTTGGTTTAACTACATTAGAACTTTAAAAAAAACATACCTTTCCTCTTACTAATGGCATGTGTTTCACTAAGAACAAGCCCGAGGTGTAACAATATTAGCTGACAGAAACAAAAACACTAGCGATAAGTAATTAAAGCTGAATATGAGCTGTGTTCTTTGTGACCCTAATAAACAAAAACACCTGCTCTTAAACTTTAATAAAAACACTGACATGAAATGTTTCCTCAATGCAATTCTTCTTTTTTCATTGAAGTGGATATTAATGGAAAATGGTAGAGGGTGTACTTCCAAAGCCAACAAATCTAAATTACATGGAGAGGAATTGTGTACAAATACAGCGCTGCTGGATAAAGCCCTTGGCTCTACTGGGCACATGTTTTCTGTTGGCAAAATACTACCCCATGCTAGAAGTTATTGGTTAAAATGACATGTTTTGCGGTTTTTTGTGCACTGATTGAAGGTAAGCGAAATTAAAATGCCCTTCTGTAGTTTGGCATATATGAATAGAAGCGAAAAAAATATTGGTAATAAAGTGTTGGTAACAACATTACAGTGCAGATACCAATTTTTATTTAAAGTTTTAATTGTGAATATTAATAATCATAAATATACTACTAAAAAGAATACGTTTTAACTCTCGATTCTACTAAAACCAAGTGTTACTAAGAATGAAATTCAGAAACGATAATTGTACTACAATCAAGCAAATTAAACTTCATTCTTTAAATTAATCTGTACTAAATTCAGTATATTTTAAAATTTTCTTAAAAATCACCCCAATTTTTTTCTTTATTTTTTTATGAGATAGAATAATCTACTCATAAAAATGGCGCCTTTTCTATTTTCCTTGAATATTATGAATTTTCGAAATTCAGGTTTTTTCGAAAAAATTAGCAACACAATTCTTCCTAAGACTGCGCATTTAAGATAGAGATATTTTTTCTTAATAAAATCTGTTTATCAAAATTAGATCATTAATTTCAGGGGATCAGGTAAGTATTACTTTCTCGTATACATACGAATATACGGAGTAATAAACGTAGTATAGACAAAGTTGTGT
Organism: Teleogryllus occipitalis; assembly: GCA_011170035.1. Classification (NCBI taxonomy): domain Eukaryota; kingdom Metazoa; phylum Arthropoda; class Insecta; order Orthoptera; family Gryllidae; genus Teleogryllus; species Teleogryllus occipitalis. The sequence goes on from BLKR01005432.1 coordinate 78,111, forward strand.
AATGCTGCGGAAAATCGATTTCGAGATTTCAACGGAAATACGTTTTGGGGCCCTTGATAACGAAAAAGTGCTGTCTTTTTTCAAAATGTACGTCCGTCTGTGAACACTACTAGCGCCTAAACCACACGTACAACCTTTTTCAAACTGATGAATTCTCTGTCCATTTCGCTCTAGTTGAAGATTTGAGATTTTGAAAAACTTTGAATTTTTTCGGCGTCTTACTACAGCTAGACAATTGAAGAGAGAGACTTTTCCTTCAAATGAAATTTGGTGTCCATAATTAGTTCTGTCATTAAGGTCACGTATAGTTTTTTGAATATTTTAGTAGTTTTCGTGCAATAGTGCGTGCAATATTTGCAATTTTATAAAATTACAAAAACCAGATTTTCTCAAAAACGGCTCCAAATTTTTTCTTTACGTTTTTCCTGGGAATACTGCCAAATGTGCCCTACACGATGACATAAACGGCACAGACTTTTGTGTTTTCCAAAAATTACAAAAATGTAATTTTTTTGATTTGTCTCTCCCGTCGGTAATAAATATTTTTAATATAACAATAATTTACATTACAGACAATTTCTTCACGTTATTATATTTATTAAAACATGTTCTTTAAGTAAAGTGAAGTAAAGAGTCTCAAAAACAACAGTTTTCTGTGAAAATGAACTCAAAATTCCGCATTTTCAGAAACGTTCTAACGGCATTTTCTCAAAAACTGCTCCAAATTTTTTCTTCAAATTTCTCTAATACGGAGATAGTGCTAAATCGTAGATAGTGCTAAATGCATTATTTAATATGACGTAAAGTTCATGTTGGTGTATTCTTTTGTTTTTTTAAAAATTACACAAATATTGTTTTTGAAACATCTCTCACACCCTTAATATGCACATTTTCATCAATTTGTATGATTACATTAGTGAGTGGAAGTGCTTCAAATGACTTCAAATAAAATCTTGCGAAAACTCAATAGATCGCTGTCAAAAAGAGCTTTAAATTTCCACAGGACATTTACAGTAATACTTAATCGCCATTTTCTTAAAAACGGCTTCAAATTTTTCAATGAAAATTTATATTTAAGACAAGGTTTTACTCTTCTTTAATATTTTTGAAGGTATATTTCGGTTGTACTATTAGGAAAGCAAAAAAGTTGAGAAAATGTAAAAAAATGTACTTTGGGTGACGATAGATGGCAGCTGGTGAGAGAATGGAGCAAGACCTTAATGCCAACAACACCAAGGAAACTAGAAATATTTTCTATGAGAAAGTCTATGTCATTCTGTAGCACCTCAAGTTTTTTACTTACAATGCTTTTTATGCTTACAAATTTCTTATTCTTTTTTAATTGTATTTATTTTTTCGAAATTTCAGTTTACCTCTCGAATCGGAACGTTGAGAAGGTGAAGTTATAACCCTAAATAAGATATTTATTAAATACATCAGTAAAAGTTACTACACGGCCTGAATGGCCGAGGTGACTAAGAGCGTGTACCGACTCAGCGCTTCGGTCACAAGGGTCGCGGGTTCGAGTTCCGCATTGAGCGTGGTTGTTTGTCCCTTGCCTCTAATGTATGTGTTGTCGCGGAGGGCCTCGAGTTTTGCTGATCCCAGATCAGAGAAGCCTGCAAGTGTGTATATGCCCAGTATATGGTAGAATACGCGCCCCATCGGAGCGTGGGTTAAAAGGTTACTAACCTTCGTGTTACATTATGTACTAGATGAAGTACTCCCCGTTGCCTGGGTTTTTATTTTCCCAATCTCTATTCGATATCAAAAGGAATAAATTCCGTTTTATCGCCGCCCTGCCCTGACCCTCCCTTCGACGTAACACAACCCAACGACAGTATACTTATTTGCACAGAAGCGCAGCTCAACCCATTTTATGGCTCGTTAGGGATGCGCGCGCATACAGTACCGATGGTGAAGACCGAGTAAAACTATAGATAGCTGCTACTGAAGTATACGGATTTGTTAGTGAAATTGCGTTCATTAAGAGCTGGTTAAAAGCAAGATAATTCGTGTCGTTTCTTGACTTCATGGTTTTATATCCCTAGTATTTTAAGAGCAAGTCATTAAAAATCATCTTAAATTACATTGAACCAACGTTTTAAGGTTACAGTTGACATGTATCGGAAAATATTTGATAAGCATTAACTAAATTCTTATAGTTTTCCAGTTAACACATTAATAACTATGGGTGTGTCGAAAGGAGCGCACTGTTTCGCAAATCAATCCAGCAATATTGAATTGAAAATTGATGAGTGAAATTGAAAATGAAAAAAAACTGAAAAATGAATCTTTGAAAACTGGGCTCGCAGCTGACATTTAAAATTTAACGTTTCAAAAAGCAATGCATTTTTTCCCTTAAGACGCTATAACATCTTACCTTCTTTAGTTTTTCATAATGATAATATACCATGGCTTTCTTCTAAAGAACCTGTAAAATATTTAAGCATTTTAATGGACAGAAGACTTCAATGGAAAACAATATTCTTTAAAGAATATCTTTAGCTAATAAACGTGGTACCAACGTCTCCCTCCAGTTAAATATTCAAATTCCCTAATCGTCAAAACCAAAATTAGAATTTATCTAACAATGACCCGTCCCATTCTCCCATATGCCTGTCCAATCTGGGGTTCCGCTGCCAAAACATCGATTAACAAAATTCTTGCCTCAAAACAAAGTATTTCAAAATTCTTGCCTCAAAACTTGTGTAAAAGCTCCGTGGTTTATTCTCAATGAACAAATTCATAATGAATTAGGCATTCTATCTGTCAAAAATTATTTTCTACAACTGTCCACTAAATTTTATTTTCATATAAATCAAATACCATCTGCACTTCATTTTTAGGTAGGTAAACATAACCCTCACCATAACAGAATCAAACGAAAACTTCCGAAACATTTCTTTCCTCCTCCTTATTTCTCACCAAAAGTGAGGCCTCACTTACGGCAAATCAATGTAATTTATTTTTCAAATGATGCATTAGCTACATTTTGATTCTCCTTCGACTCTTCTATTCAAAAATAAATTATATCTCTCT